>SZWC01028048.1:0-10085 GCA_023375785.1 Penium margaritaceum | reverse complement strand
CCCCCCCCCCCCCCCCCCCCCCCTCAAACCACCACCAGCTCGAACCCACGCCCTATTTCCCACCCAATCTCCACCCCGATCTTAGACCCCTCTACCCCAGGTCATGTCCCTCAAGTGCTCACTGCTCCCCAGCCCCCACACATGGCTCTCCTTGGGTCCGGCAAGGGATGAACTTGCCTTCCACCTACTTGCTGCACTCCACCAGTCGTCCCTCTCCTCCCCCCCTTCCCCTCAAGAGCCCAAAACTCCATTGTGACACTGGCACCACCAACACTTGCACCAACTGTGCGTAGTTCACTGGTGAAACAGAAACACACAAAGGATCCAGGTTGGCTGTGCAGGGGGTGGCGCTCGATGAGGGGCAAGGAGTAGTAGCGCACTCCGGGTGAAATAGGCTGGAAGGCCCATTAACAAACAACCTCGAGTGTGCAGTAGTCATGCTGTGGGTTGGCATAGCCTGTGTAGGATAATGGGAGCTGGTAGTTGTTGGAAACTGGCAGCTGGTTGTAAAGTGGTTCAGGGGTGCTTTTGGGAGAACTCGAGCGGAGGCCTCACGACAACAACATTTCAGACACTCATGCAGTCCCCAGGACCCCGCACCAGTCCAACCAGCTTGCAGACTGGCAATCCAAGCTGGGGTCTGTCGACAGAAAACACAATTTTCTTCTCATCACAGTTGCCAGGGATAGCATCATACGAGTGTTCTGAGGAAGTCTCGGGAGACGGGCACTCGAGAACCAAGGTGGGGAGAGCATGAGGCCCTCATTTCAGCACAGAAGGTCAACTGGTGCATGCACGGCAAACCTCCAATTGTAATGCAGGTGATCCTTGAGCGATGGATGACTTGGGTGGTGAAACCAGGCCTCTATGTGGACCCACCCCCCCCCTCTGTTGGATGCCACTTGTCCACATCCAGGTAGTGCTCTCACAGACAGAGACATTACAGGTCCCACCCAATAGCCTATGCGAGGACCACCTATGCACCCCAAGGACAAGCCAGCTAAGCAGCCAAGGGCAGCCAAGGGAACATGGAGAGGAGGGGAGTGTCAGGGGTCGCAGCAGTGGGACACCCTTGGAAAGGAGCTGTGTTCTGCAGAAGGCATGACTCTGAGGTGAGTGCAGGCACTCACCTCTTCACCTCTGTTTGCTAGAGGAGAGGGGGCTTCTTAAACAAGCAGCTTGATGGTGCAAAAATGAATCTGCAGCATGCGGTGGCAACACAAAGTGTAGGACCAGCAGAAACTGCTGCCACCCTCATGGTGGATAGAGTCCTTCATGCCTGCTGAAGATACTGGTCCAGATTCCGTCTGGGTTCATANGGGGGGGGGGGGGGGGGGGGGCTGGGGGGGAGGAGAGGGAAGGGGGTGTTCTGAAGTTGCTTTTTGGCATCATGCACACTATTCTACCCTGTTGACTGCTCCCAGCAGCAACAACATTCTTAGGCTGCAGCAGGTTGATCCTGCTGTTGAACGGAGCGATGGGGGACAAGGGGATCAGGCCCATTGTGGTGGTGCAGGCTCTCTTCCCTCTGGCCAAAAGGCTTTTGTTTGGGAAAGACAGAGAGAGAATTCACAAAATGTTGCAGCCACTGCTAGGCAGTATGAGAGTGTCAAGGTGGCCACACTTACTGTATTAAGGGTCCGAACAATATGTGGTATGCACCCAACATCCTGCCTCCTATGGCTCAACATGCTCAACACCTTTAATCATGTTGTAAGGAAAAACGTCCCCACAAAAGTGTAAAAAAGTGGAGATGGCCTCGAGGGTAACCTTTGCCAGCTGAATCCCCTTCTCCAGCCATCTGCGCTTCTTTGTTTTTTTTTTTTCTTTCAACTGAATCACTTGATTATGAAAAGAAGATGAGAACTCTGCCACAGACCAGCACAAGACTGTGATTATGTCATATGCTACCCATGTGCACACCAGGGTGGAAAAGGGGAGGGAGAAGGAACATGCAAGAGGGATTTAGGGAAACAAATGTCAGAAGGGGGAATGACCTTGCTCCTGAAGAGGATCTGTGTGGCACAAGTCGGAAAGGGCTAGAGGACCAAGTGGTCAAGCCCTACTGGCAGTGAGAAATGTGTCCTTGTGCAGCGCCATGCCAGGCACCCCACAAAGGGAGGTGTAGTTGCAAATGATGTTGTATGCTCCAGTATGCCAGCAAGGAACAGGCGCTCAGAAAAGAGAGTCACTTCCCTAGTTTTCCAACGTAACTGGGGTCGGGGAACTACGATGCTGACTGTCCCTGGCATCTTTAGGGGTGGCCTGTAGCCACAGAGCAGTGGTGATGGGGATTGATGTGGGTCGCAACCTGTTCGCGGACTTCCAGTCGGAATTTTGACGAAGTCCCCGAGTAACAAACTGTACTACTGAGTTTCGGACTCCGAGCCAGGATTTTGGCTAACTCCCTCAGTAACAAACTGCACTCCTGAAATCCGGCGGATCATCCACCGGACGCCTCGGCAGTCCTTCCGGAGCAAAATCCCCAGATGGCATTTTGTTACTCGCTCCGGTCAATTATTCACCGGAAGTCGAACCGCGGCCGGCTCCCAGAACCGTCGCGCACACCCCAACTTTGGAAGCCCATATCTCCCTCGTTACTTGTCCGATTCCGGTGAAACAACTTCCACCCGATTTAGCAACTCGTCAACTTTGAGGGGCAATCCTTTATTTTAGGATCCAAGCAATCCTCAAGTCGCCAGATCCGTCGACAAGGATTTTTCTTCTCTCTGGCGGCTCGTCGGCGCCTCCCGGCGCCGCACTTGGGCATGCAGAGGGGCAAGTCTTCAACATTCTCCCCCTTGCACCTGCCATGCCCGCTGCTCTTGCTTACTCTCACTCATCTTTCGCCGTGCCCTCTAGCCCATCATAGCTGGTCATCCCATCCCACGCTCAATGCGTGCCGGTCGACGCGTTGCGCTTTGGTCAAGCAATGCGCAAGCATGTTGTGNCGTCGCCTGCAGGTAGCGGAGGATGCGCTTGACCGCCTGCCAGTATAGTGGCCCTGGATCGGCCACGTACGTGCTCACTTGGCCAACCGCGTAGGCCAAGTCTGGTCGAGTCGCCACCATGGCGTACATGAGGCTGCCCACCGCCGATTGGTAGGGCACCTCTGCCATATCCTCTCGCTCTTCTTTTGTTTGCGGCGCCATTGCCGCACTCAGTTCACAGGTCGTGGAGACTGGACTGCCAATTGGTTTGCAGTCTTCCATGCTGTACCGCTTTAGCACCTGGGTCACGTATTTGGCCTGTCCCAGCTCAAGCGTGCGCGCCCTCCGGTTCCGCGTAATGCTCACCCTGTGGTAGTACTCCAGCTCCCCCATGTCCGACATCTGGAATCTGCTGCTCAGCTGCTGTAGGCTCGGCAAATCCGTCGAGCACACAATCAGGTCGTCCACATATAGTGCAACGATCTGATGGAGCTGTTTGTTGCACCGCACGTACACGCTGTGATCCGCCTCACAGCGCTTGAAGCCGAGTTGTGCCATGAAGCTGTCCATCTGTTGGTACCAGCATCTAGGCGATTGTTTTACCCCATACAAGGACTTCCGCAGCTTACACACCTTGCCCTCCAGCGCCTCCACCCCCTCTGGCACCTCCATGTAGATCTCTTTGGATATGATGCCGTTGAGGAAGGCCGTCTTTACGTCCATTTGGTGGAGCTCCATATCTTTCGCGGCCGCCACCGCAAGGATCGCCCGGATGCTTGTGAACTTGGCGACGGGAGCAAACGTCTCATCGTAGTGCTCCCCCTTACGCTGTGCGTAACCCTTTGCCACCAGCCGCGCCTTGTATTTGTCAACCACACCCTCCTTTGTGAACTCGGTCTTCAAGACCCACTTTGAGCCGATGACCTTGGCATCTTTCGGCCTGTCAACCAGCTCCCACGTATCATTTTCCGTGATGGACGCCAGCTCCAATTTAATGGCTGCGTCCCATTGATCCCCTTCAGGCGGTGCAAGCGCCTCTTGCACGGTAGTCGGCTCCGTTGATGCAGCCAGCATGCACCGCGTCATGCCAATCCATCGACCGGTGCTTGCGTCGAAGCGCTTCCCCGCTTTTCGCTGCCTCCCGCTGCGGCGCGGTAGTTTTGGTGGCGCATCGTCACTTTGCTGCGATCCCTCCGACTCAGCACGCTCCGGTGAATCATCGACCGGACGGCTCCCTGAGGATCTCTCTCGTTCTGGCGAGAAATCGCCCGAACGACCGGCACGTCCGGTGGATTTTCCACCGACACCCGATGCACACTCTGCCGGGAGTGCGCGCCTCGGCACCCTAGGTGCCTCATCCGCCGGATCCTTCCGGTGGATGTCTTCATCAGCTTGATCGTCATCAGAGTCCTCCGCGTCGGCTGCCACCACTGGTGCACTTTCGCGCTCTGATGGCGCATCCTCAACTTCGGTGTCCGCCGGCTCCTTCTCGTAGTCAAGGAGCTGGTACCACTCCCCCGTCTTTGGAGAGTCCACCACGCCGACGTCGTTGCTACTGATGTAACTCTGTTGCTCGTCGAACTCGACGTCTCGGCTGCGGATTACCTCCTCCTTACGCATGTCGTAGAGCCGGTACGCCTTATGCGCGCTCTCATAGCCAAGGAAGAGATACGAATTTGCCCGCGGCTCCACCTTGCTGTCACGCCTCTACGCAGCCTGCACCACCGCGTGCGCCTTGCACCCGAACACTTTCAGGTGTGCCACACTTGGCTTGCGCCCGCTCCAAACCTCCTGCGGCGTCTTCCAGCCGCTCCTCCCCTTCAGCACCGCTATAGGAGTGAGGTTGATGGTGTAGCTCGCCGTACGCACAGCTTCCGCCCAGAAGCTTTGCGGCAATTCCGCATCCACCAACATGGTCCGTACCATGTTCAATAGTGTCTGGTTCGCCCGCTCCGCCACGCCATTTGACTGAGGCGAATACGGCGTAGTTTGTTGCCATTTTATGACGTGCTGCTTCATCCACCCACTACAGCCCACGTACTCTCTGCCGTTGTCGCTGCGTAGCGCTCTGACCTTCCGGTCAGTCTGCCTCTCCACCGCAGCGACATACTCCTTCAGCCGGTCCAGGACCTCGCCTTTCCGCTTCATGAAGTACACGAAGAGTTTTCTGCTGTAATCATCAATGAAGGTGACGAAGGAACGCGCGCCGCTCTTTGATGCCGTCTTGAATGGTCCGCACACGTCGCTGTGCACGACCTCCAGCAGGTCCGAGGCGCGATTCACGTTCTCGTTGAACGGTTTGCGCCGCGCCTTGCCCAAGATGCAAGGCTCGCACTTTTTGTGCACTGCTGCATCTGTCGCCTCTTCCGCACCGTCGATGACGAGGCCGCTCACCAGCTCGTGCTTCGCCATCTCCTTCACGACTGCAAGTGAGGAATGCCCCAGTCGTCGGTTCCAGAGCTCCAGATCAGCTCCCCCTCCTTTAGCCAGGTTGACGGTGCGTTCTTGCAAGTCTGCTGAATCTGTCGCCGCGGGGATCACCTTGGTCTCCAGGATGTAGAGGCCTCCCTCGCGCTTAGCCTCCAGCACGGGCTCACCACCACTGTCCTTCCGCACGACTGCCCCTCTTCTCCTGAAGAGCACCTCGTACCCCTTGTCAGTCAGGCGGCTAACACTTAGAATGTCAGCCAAACCGGGTACGTGTTGCACGTCCTTAATGACGCGCTGCACCCGCTTTCCACCAACCACCACCTCCACGTCCACATCTCCTTGGCCAGCCGCCGGCTCGACCTTGTCGCTCGCGACCACCATGGATTTGCTGGACTTGGTGTAGTTGATGAACCCGACCTTCTCGGCTTGGGTATGCTCCTCCGCTCCGGAGTCAAGGCATCACCGGTTGGCCTTCTTGAGGTAGTGGTTTTTCTTTTTTCTTTTTTTTAAAATAAAATCTTGATTAACATGAAGGAACATGCAAATGCCGCCCCTGACCGGCACATGTACGGGGTATGAAAACATGCAACAGCCGCCACACACGGCACAAGAAAGACGAGAGAGAAGGCAAGGAAACAAGCGTCAAGGACAGAGGAGACTCTCCTCGCAGTCCAACGGCACAGTGTAGCAAAGGTCAGACAGCGTAACAGGGCCAAGGGGCCACGGCCGTGGTAGCTCAACAGGTGTAACACTGCCCAGCGCCGCGTCCAGTCCGCCACGCCACAAGCCAAAGTCGCGGAGCACATGACACTGCTGCCGTATCCCAGCAACGGACAGCCGCTGCGCGAACAAGGACGCCGCCCGCGCCAACCACCCCGGCTGGTCAGCCGCGCTGCGCCTGCCCCGACCCTTCTCGAGGCACAACGCCGCCAAGCGCCGGATGAAGCGCCAAGAATCCGGGCCAAGACCGCCGAAGGTCTCCCAAGCCACCGTGCGCAGCCGGTACCCTGGCAGCTGTGCAAGGGCGGCCTTATAGTGCTTCTCCTTCGCGGCCTCCGCCGCTGGAAGAGCCTGCCCCTCCTCCTTCACCTTGTCCGACTGGGCGTCCACCGTGGTAACGTCCACCACCCACGCCGTGCCCTGGGCCGAGTCGAACACAAGGACATCTGGCCGTAACCCCCCCGGCAGCAATCCCTCCGGCTCCACCATGGCACGGAGGGAATGCTCGCGGCAAATCTCCGCCAACTCGTCCCGAGTGGCATGGTGGACGCGAATAATCGGCCCAGACCCTGCACGGCGCGTGACATCCGTCGGAAGGAGCCCATGACCACCATGGATAGAGAGATATCCCAGTGGCAAACCCAGCCAAAGCTGGGCGTGGAGCCGAAAGTCGGCCGGGGCCAAGTAGAGACGATCACGAGGGCCCGTAGGGCTGGCTTGAAGCCAGAGAGCCGCTCCGCGGGACCCCACCGCCCAGCACCTCCGCACCATAGCCTCACACGCCTCCGGGAACAGCGCAGCCCCGACCATCTCCACCTCCTCCAACCACTGTAGACGCTGAAAATGGAAGAAGGACGGGCTGAGCTGCTGGTACAACCCCCGACCAGCACACTGGCGAAGGACCTCAAGCGCGGGCAAGCGTGCGACAATGGAAGCTGGCAGGTGCTCCACAGAATCCTCCCAAAGAGGACACAACAAATCCATCTCACGAGCCGCAGGAAGGTGGGGGCCGAAGAGGTCATAAAGAGACTGGAGCAAGGCCGCAGAAGAGCACGCGTAGGCAAGGTGCGCCCTTGGAGCCGCAGCAAAAAGGCCCATGCCCCCAGCGTCAAACGGTAATTGCGCTTGGAGCCGCGCCAACTCCTGCAAAGCGCCAGCATGGGAATCCTGCGGGGCCTCCACCAACCCTAGGATGCCAAGGAGAGAGCGCCACACTGCGGAATCGAACTCCTGCAACAACCGCAGCCAGTCGGCATCAGGGGGCAGAGCGCGCACAAGGAAGTCTGCTCGGGGTACAATGCACAGCCGGAGCATCGTCACCGCCGCCTGCGGATCCTCTAGCTGCGGGAGCAACAGGAGCTCACGGGTCTGCTCATGTAGCCACTCCTCCCCGTAGCCCCTCCGAAAGCCAGTAGACCCAATAGGACAGCCCAACAGCTCCACCCTCTCCACTGTCGATGGAATCCCAGCCAACGCGCTTGGAAGTGCCCCACCCGTCCGCCGCCATAGGAGACACTTCTTCGGCTGAACCTGAAGCCCTTGGTCGCTAGCCACTCGGAGCATGGAGGAGAAGCACCTGGCCAAGGCCTCTGGCTCAGCGCAAATGGTGGTGTCATCCCGGAAGGCCCCGACGTGCCCCAACGCCGCCCCCTGTTGGCTACGCAACTCTGCCACACCCGCCTCCAACACTGGCAGAAGGGCCAAGTCAAAGAGGACAGGCCCCAACGGGTCACCTTGCCGCACCCCGCGCTGGCTCTCCAAGACGGCTGGCGCACTCACCCCAAAAAACAGCAGTTGCCCAGGGGACGTGTAGAACTGTCGCAAGAAAGGCACCCAAGAGCCAAGACCCCTGTCACGCACTGCCGCAAACACGCTGTTTCGCTCAATCTCGTTGAAGGCGTTGCGAATGTCGAGGCGGAGAAGCCAAAACGAGGGATGTGCACCCAAGATGGCCCGCACCCCCCGCACCAGCAGCGCCGCCCCTTCTGACACGCCCACCCCAAACTGCAAAGGTTGCAACGCCTTTGTGATCTTCTCCTTATCCCGCAGCAGCAAGACCCGACCAGCCAGNCTCTCCAAGACGGCTGGCGCACTCACCCCAAAAAACAGCAGTTGCCCAGGGGACGTGTAGAACTGTCGCAAGAAAGGCACCCAAGAGCCAAGACCCCTGTCACGCACTGCCGCAAACACGCTGTTGCGCTCAATCTCGTTGAAGGCGTTGCGAATGTCGAGGCGGAGAAGCCAAAACGAGGGATGTGCACCCAAGATGGCCCGCACCCCCCGCACCAGCAGCGCCGCCCCTTCTGACACGCCCACCCCAAACTGCAAAGGTTGCAACGCCTTTGTGATCTTCTCCTTATCCCGCAGCAGCAAGACCCGACCAGCCAGCCGGAACAATGCCTCACCCACGGCAATGGGTCGGACTCCCTCCTCCTCGGTGTCCCCCTTGAGCAAGGGAACCAGGCGACTGCGCCCCAAGAACATGGCAGCCTCCCGTGGCATCACCCCGGCAAGGATGAGACGAACAACAGCCGTCAGAGACTCCGGCCCACCCGGAGTGTCAAGGACGAGGTCACGGAGCATGTCGCAAGTCAGACCCCCTGGGCCGGCCCCAGAGCCCCGCGGTGCCTCCCGCAAGGCCTCCACAACTAGATCCTCCGTGATTGCATCGAGGAGAAGGCCCTCCGGGGGCACAAAGGGGTCAATCCAAGGGGCCAACGGGGACGCCGACGGAGGATGACGCTCCTGCAGAGCCCGACGAGTGCTCTCTGTACCAGCCGCCGGAGGGCGCGCCGAGAGCATCTCCACCCCTCGGCCTAGAGCACCCCAGTGCACCATGCGAACTGCACGCCGCCACTGCCCCTCTGCAGCTACAAGTCGTTGCGCCGACGACAGGCGAGTTGTACGCCGCTCGGGAGGGGCAGGGCGAAACGCGGCCCTGGTGGACTCCATCGCCTCCTCCACAAGACCCGCCCAGTTGCCCTGCACAAACCTCTGACAGCGCTCCAGTATAATCTCGTGCTCGGGACGACGGCGCCCCTCCCCACGCCTCGAACACAGCCCCTGATCTCGCTCTTCTGACGCCACTGTCCGACACAGCAGGACTTGGAGGTGGAGGAGGAGAAACCAACGGACGCGTAGGGCATCTGCGTCAAGGGACGGAACCACCACCCAGGAGAAGCAGCGCTCAAAGATAGCCGCAACCCTCCGACGCGACTCCCCATACACGCGCCGCTTAATCTCAGGAGCCGAGATGAGAGAAGAGTGGTTGACACCCGCTTGGCCGGCTACCACCCCACCAAGTCGCTCCCAGCACATATCCGCGAGACCCTCCCAGGCCGTGCAGATGAGGAGGTCATGGACTGGCCGGACCGCTCCCCCAACCTCTAGGAGACCCTCCAAACCCCCTCGCACCAGGTCAGCAGCATCCAGCAAGGCCGCCCCTCCCAGACTACGCACATCCTCAGGGACACCCTCCTCCACGACGTGCCGGGGCCCTGACAGAGCCAACCCCATTTTGGACAGTCGGTCGGCGATGGCGTTCTTCTCGCGAGGGACCCAATGGAACGAGGTCCGCTGGATGCCCCGCGTGGCCTCCAAAGCTGCGTCACGGCGCAGACGGAGGCGGTCTAGTTTGATGCTGTAGCGGCCACGGAGCTGGTTGACTACTAGTTGAGAATCCCCCACGAATAGTACATGTTGCAAACCGGCCTCTGTTGCAAGGCCGATCCCCAACCGCACCGCCGCATACTCCGCCTCATTGTTGGTGGTAGGGCTCGCAATGTGCAGCCATGCGCAGCGCACAACAACACCTTGGGGGTCAAAAAGTACGGCCCCAGCCACGCCCGCCCGAGGACCACGAGTGTCGGCGGCGCCACCAAAGAACACCCAAGAGGGAGGAAGCGGTGGAGGAGGCGGAGGAGGCGGAGGAGGCGGCGAGGAACGAGGAGGAGGTGGAGGAGGCGGAGGAGGTGGGGGCGGAGGCGGAGGAGGGGGAGCTGGCGG
>SZWC01028046.1:10208-27621 GCA_023375785.1 Penium margaritaceum | reverse complement strand
ACTCCGCAACCAGTTCACACCACTCCTCAACCAGTTCGCACCACTCGGCAACCAGTTCGCAACACTCCGCAACTAGTTCGCACCACTCCGTAACCAGTTTGCACCACTCTGCAACCAGTTTGCACCACTCTGCAACCGGTTTGCACCACTCCGCAACCAGTTCGCACATTTTCGCAACCCGTTCGCACCACTCCGCAACCTGTTCACACCACTCCTCAACCAGTTCGCACCACTCCGCAACCAGTTTGCACCAATTTGCAACTAGTTCACACCACTCCCCAACCAGTTTGCACCACTCCGCAACCGGTTCGCACCACTCCGCAACGAGGTCGCACCACTCCCCAACCAGTTTGCACCACTGCGCAAACAGTCCGCACCACTCCACATTCAGTTCGAACCATTCTGCAACCAGTTCGCACCTCTCCGCAACCAGTTTGCACCACTTCGCAACCAGTTCGCACCACTACACAACCACCTTGCACCACTGCGCAACCAGTTTGCATTACTCCGCAACCAGCTCCCACCACTCCGCAACCAGTTCGCACAACTCCGAAACCAGTTTGCACCACTCCGCAACCAGTTGGCACCACTCCCCAACCAGTTCCCACCACACCGCAACCAGTTCGCACCACTCTAGGACCAGGTGGCATCACTCCTCGACCAGTTCGCACCACTCTGCAACCCTTTGGCACCACTCCTGAACCTTTTCGCACCACTCCGCAACGAGATCGCACCACTCCGCAACCAGTTCGCACCACTCCGCAACCAGTTTGCAACACTTCGCAACTAGTTCACACCACTTTGCAACCAGTTTACACCACTCCGCAACCATTTTGCACCAGTCAGAAACAAGTTTAAACCACTCCACAACCAGTTCGCACCACTCCGTAACCAGTTCGCACCAGTCCGCAACCAGTTCGCACCACTGCGCAACCAGTTCGCACCACTTCGCAACTAATTTGCACCACTCCGTAACCAGTTTGCACCACTCTGCAACCAGTTTGCACCACTTTGCAACCAGTTCGCACATTTTCCCAACCAGTTCTCACTACTCCGCAACCAGTTCACACCACTCCTCAACCAGTTCGCACCACTCCGCAACCAGTTCGCAACACTCCGCAACTAGTTCGCACCACTCCGTAACCATTTTGCACCACTCTGCAACCAGTTTGTACCACTCTGCAACCGGTTTGCACCACTCCGCAACCAGTTTGCACCACTCCACAACCAGTTCGCACATTTTCGCAACCCGTTCGCACCACTCCGCAACCTGTTCACACCACTCCTCAACCAGTTCACACCACTCCGCAACCAGTTTGCACCGATTTGCAACTAGTTCACACCAGTCCCCAACCAGTTTGCACCACTCCGCAACCGGTTCGCACCACTCCGCAACCAGGTTGCAACACTCCCCAACCAGTTTGCACCACTCCGCAAACAGTTCGCACCACTCCACATTCAGTTCGCACCATTCTGCAACCAGTTCGCACCTCTCCGCAACCAGTTTGCACCACTTCGCAACCAGTTCGCACCACTACACAACCACCTCGCACCACTGCGCAACCAGTTCGCACTACTCCGCAACCAGCTCCCACCACTCCGCAACCAGTTCGCACCACTTCATAACCAGTTTGCACCACTCCGCAACCAGTTCACACCACTCCCCAACCAGTTCCCACCACACCGCAACCAGTTCGCACCACTCTAGGACCAGGTGGCATCACTCCTCGACCAGTTCGCACCACTCCGCAACGAGATCGCACCACTCCGTAACCAGTTCGCACCACTCCGCAACCAGGTCGCACCACTCCGCAACCAGTTCGCACTACTCCGCAACCAGCTCCCACCACTCCGCAACCAGTTCGCACCACTTCGCAACCAGTTTGCACCACTCCGCAACCGGTTCGCACCACTCCGCAACCGGTTTGGACCACTCCGCAACCGGGTTGCACCAGTCCGCAACCAGTTTGCACCACTCTGCAACCGGTTTGCACCACTCCGCAACCAGTTCGCACCACTTCGCAACCAGTTTGCACCACTCCGCAACCGGTTCGCACCACTCCGCAACCGGTTTGGACCACTCCGCAACCGGGTTGCACCAGTCCGCAACCAGTTTGCACCACTCTGCAACCGGTTTGCACCACTCCGCAACCAGTTCGCACCACTTCGCAACCAGTTTGCACCACTCCGCAACCGGTTCGCACCACTCCGCAACCGGTTTGGACCACTCCGCAACCGGGTTGCACCAGTCCGCAACCAGTTTGCACCACTCTGCAACCGGTTTGCACCACTCCGCAACCAGTTCGCACCACTTCGCAACCAGTTTGCACCACTCCGCAACCGGTTCGCACCACTCCGCAACCGGTTTGGACCACTCCGCAACCGGGTTGCACCAGTCCGCAACCAGTTTGCACCACTCTGCAACCGGTTTGCACCACTCCGCAACCAGTTCGCACCACTTCGCAACCAGTTTGCACCACTCCGCAACCGGTTCGCACCACTCCGCAACCGGTTTGGACCACTCCGCAACCGGGTTGCACCAGTCCGCAACCAGTTTGCACCACTCTGCAACCGGTTTGCACCACTCCGCAACCAGTTCGCACCACTTCGCAACCAGTTTGCACCACTCCGCAACCGGTTCGCACCACTCCGCAACCGGTTTGGACCACTCCGCAACCGGGTTGCACCAGTCCGCAACCAGTTTGCACCACTCTGCAACCGGTTTGCACCACTCCGCAACCAGTTCGCACCACTTCGCAACCAGATCGCACCACTCCGCAACCAGTTCGCACCTCTCTGCAACCAGTTTGCACCACTTAGCAACGAGTTTGCACCACTCCGCAACCAGTTCGCACCACTCCGCAACAAGTTTGCACCACTCCACAACCAGTTGGCACAACTCCGCAACCAGTTCCCACCACTCCACAACCAGTTCGCATCACTCCGCAACCACTTCGCACCACTTTGCAACCTGTTCGCACCACTCTGCAACCAGTTCGCACCACGTCCAGCCAGTTTGCACCACTCTGCAGCCAGTTCGTACCACACCGCAACCAGTTCGCACCAATCCACAACCAGTTCGCACCAATCCACAACCAGTTCGCACCACTTTACAACAAGTTCGCACCACTCCTCAACCATTTCGCACCACTCCGCAACCAGTTCGCACCACTCCGCAACCAGTTCGCACCACTCCGCAACCCGTTCGCAGAACTCCGCAACCAATTCGCACCATTCTGCAACCAGCTCGTACCACTCCGTAACCAGTTCGCACCACTCCACAACCAGTGTTCACCACACCGCAATCAGTTTGCAGCACTCCGCAACCAGTTCACATCACTCCGCAACCAGTTCGCACCAATCCACAACCCGTTTGCACCACACCACAACCAAGTCGCACCACTTCGCAACCAGTTCGCACTACCCCGCAACCAGTTCGTATCACTCCGCAACCAGTTCCCACCACTCCGCAACCAGTTCGCACCTTTCCGCAACCAGTTCGCACCACTCCGCAACACGTTCGCACCACGCCGCAACTAGTTCGCACCACTCCGCAACCAGTTCGTACCACTCCGCACCCAGTTCACACCACTCCGCAACACGTTCGCACCACGCCGCAACTAGTTCGCACCACTCCGCAACCAGTTCGTACCACTCCGCACCCAGTTCACACCACTCCGCAACACGTTCGCACCACGCCGCAACTAGTTCGCACCACTCCGCAACCAGTTCGTACCACTCCGCACCCAGTTCACACCACTCCGCAACACGTTCGCACCACGCCGCAACTAGTTCGCACCACTCCGCAACCAGTTCGTACCACTCCGCACCCAGTTCACACCACTCCGCAACACGTTCGCACCACGCCGCAACTAGTTCGCACCACTCCGCAACCAGTTCGTACCACTCCGCACCCAGTTCACACCACTCCGCAACACGTTCGCACCACGCCGCAACTAGTTCGCACCACTCCGCAACCAGTTCGTACCACTCCGCACCCAGTTCACACCACTCCGCAACACGTTCGCACCACGCCGCAACTAGTTCGCACCACTCCGCAACCAGTTCGTACCACTCCGCACCCAGTTCACACCACTCCGCAACACGTTCGCACCACGCCGCAACTAGTTCGCACCACTCCGCAACCAGTTCGTACCACTCCGCACCCAGTTCACACCACTCCGCAACACGTTCGCACCACGCCGCAACTAGTTCGCACCACTCCGCAACCAGTTCGTACCACTCCGCACCCAGTTCACACCACTCCGCAACACGTTCGCACCACGCCGCAACTAGTTCGCACCACTCCGCAACCAGTTCGTACCACTCCGCACCCAGTTCACACCACTCCGCAACACGTTCGCACCACGCCGCAACTAGTTCGCACCACTCCGCAACCAGTTCGTACCACTCCGCACCCAGTTCACACCACTCCGCAACACGTTCGCACCACGCCGCAACTAGTTCGCACCACTCCGCAACCAGTTCGTACCACTCCGCACCCAGTTCACACCACTCCGCAACACGTTCGCACCACGCCGCAACTAGTTCGCACCACTCCGCAACCAGTTCGTACCACTCCGCACCCAGTTCACACCACTCCGCAACACGTTCGCACCACGCCGCAACTAGTTCGCACCACTCCGCAACCAGTTCGTACCACTCCGCACCCAGTTCACACCACTCCGCAACACGTTCGCACCACGCCGCAACTAGTTCGCACCACTCCGCAACCAGTTCGTACCACTCCGCACCCAGTTCACACCACTCCGCAACACGTTCGCACCACGCCGCAACTAGTTCGCACCACTCCGCAACCAGTTCGTACCACTCCGCACCCAGTTCACACCACTCCGCAACACGTTCGCACCACGCCGCAACTAGTTCGCACCACTCCGCAACCAGTTCGTACCACTCCGCACCCAGTTCACACCACTCCGCAACACGTTCGCACCACGCCGCAACTAGTTCGCACCACTCCGCAACCAGTTCGTACCACTCCGCACCCAGTTCACACCACTCCGCAACACGTTCGCACCACGCCGCAACTAGTTCGCACCACTCCGCAACCAGTTCGTACCACTCCGCACCCAGTTCACACCACTCCGCAACACGTTCGCACCACGCCGCAACTAGTTCGCACCACTCCGCAACCAGTTCGTACCACTCCGCACCCAGTTCACACCACTCCGCAACACGTTCGCACCACGCCGCAACTAGTTCGCACCACTCCGCAACCAGTTCGTACCACTCCGCACCCAGTTCACACCACTCCGCAACACGTTCGCACCACGCCGCAACTAGTTCGCACCACTCCGCAACCAGTTCGTACCACTCCGCACCCAGTTCACACCACTCCGCAACACGTTCGCACCACGCCGCAACTAGTTCGCACCACTCCGCAACCAGTTCGTACCACTCCGCACCCAGTTCACACCACTCCGCAACACGTTCGCACCACGCCGCAACTAGTTCGCACCACTCCGCAACCAGTTCGTACCACTCCGCACCCAGTTCACACCACTCCGCAACACGTTCGCACCACGCCGCAACTAGTTCGCACCACTCCGCAACCAGTTCGTACCACTCCGCACCCAGTTCACACCACTCCGCAACACGTTCGCACCACGCCGCAACTAGTTCGCACCACTCCGCAACCAGTTCGTACCACTCCGCACCCAGTTCACACCACTCCGCAACACGTTCGCACCACGCCGCAACTAGTTCGCACCACTCCGCAACCAGTTCGTACCACTCCGCACCCAGTTCACACCACTCCGCAACACGTTCGCACCACGCCGCAACTAGTTCGCACCACTCCGCAACCAGTTCGTACCACTCCGCAACCAGTTCGCACCACTCCACAACCAGTCCGCACCACTCCGCAACCAGTTCGCACCACTCCACAACCAGTTCGCACAACTCCGCAACCAGTTCACACCACTGCGCAACCAGTTCGTACCATTCCGCAACCAGTTCGCACCACTCCGCAACCAGTTCGCACCTCTCTGCACCCAGTTCACACCGCTCCGCAACACGTTCGCACCACGCCGCAACTAGTTCGCACCACTCCGCAACCAGTTCACACCACTCCGCAACCAAATCGCACCACTCAGCAACCAGTTTGCACTACTCCGCAACCAGTTCACACCACTCCGCAACCAGTTCGCACCACTCCGCAACCAGTTCGCACCACTCCACAGCCACTTTGCACCACGCCGCAATCAGTTTGCACGAATCCGCAACCAGTTTGCACCACTCTGCAACTAGTCCTCACCACTCCGCAACCAGTTCGCACCACACATCAACCAGTTCGCACCACTCCACAACCAGTTTGCACCACTCTGCAACCGGCTCCCACCACTCTGCACCTAGTTCGCATCATTCCCCAGCCAGTTCGCACCACTCTGCAACCAGTTCGCACCACTCCGTAACCAGTTTCCACCACTGTGCAACCAGTTCGCACCACTCCGCACCGAGTTCACACCACTCCGCAACCAGTTCGCACCACTCCACAACTACTTCGCACCACTCCGCAACCAGTGGGCACCACTCTGCAACCAGTTTGCACCACTTTGTATCCAATTTGCACCACTCAGCAACCAGTTTGCACCACTCCGCAACCAGTTCGTACATTTTCGCAACCAGTTCGCACCATTCCGCAACCAGTTCACACCACTCCTCAACCAGTTTGCACCACTCCGCAACCATTTCGCACCAATCCGCAACTAATTCGCACCACTCCGCAACCAGTTTGCACCACTCCGCAACTGGTTTGCACCACTCCGCAACCATGTCGCACCACTCTGCAACCAGTTTGCACCACTCCGCAAGCATATCGCACCACTCCACATTCAGTTCGCACCATTCCGCAACCAGTTTGCACCACTCCGCAACCAGTTTGCACCACTCCGCAACCAGTTCGCACCACTCCACAACCACCTCGCACCACTCCGCAACCAGTTCGTAGCGCTCCGCAACCAGGTCGCACCACTCCGCAACCAGTTCCCACCACTCCTTAACCAGTTTGCACCACTCTGCAACCAGTTTGCACCACTCTGCAACTTGTTTGCACCACTCCGCAACTTGTTGGCACCACTTCGCAACCAGTTCGCACCACTCGGCAACCAGCTCGCACCACTCCGCAACCAGCTCGCACCACTCCGCAACCAGCTCGCACCACTCCGCAACCAGCTCGCACCACTCCGCAACCAGCTCGCACCACTCCGCAACCAGCTCGCACCACTCCGCAACCAGCTCGCACCACTCCGCAACCAGCTCGCACCACTCCGCAACCAGCTCGCACCACTCCGCAACCAGCTCGCACCACTCCGCAACCAGCTCGCACCACTCCGCAACCAGCTCGCACCACTCCGCAACCAGCTCGCACCACTCCGCAACCAGCTCGCACCACTCCGCAACCAGCTCGCACCACTCCGCAACCAGCTCGCACCACTCCGCAACCAGCTCGCACCACTCCGCAACCAGCTCGCACCACTCCGCAACCAGCTCGCACCACTCCGCAACCAGCTCGCACCACTCCGCAACCAGCTCGCACCACTCCGCAACCAGCTCGCACCACTCCGCAACCAGCTCGCACCACTCCGCAACCAGCTCGCACCACTCCGCAACCAGCTCGCACCACTCCGCAACCAGCTCGCACCACTCCGCAACCAGCTCGCACCACTCCGCAACCAGCTCGCACCACTCCGCAACCAGCTCGCACCACTCCGCAACCAGCTCGCACCACTCCGCAACCAGCTCGCACCACTCCGCAACCAGCTCGCACCACTCCGCAACCAGCTCGCACCACTCCGCAACCAGCTCGCACCACTCCGCAACCAGCTCGCACCACTCCGCAACCAGCTCGCACCACTCCGCAACCAGCTCGCACCACTCCGCAACCAGCTCGCACCACTCCGCAACCAGCTCGCACCACTCCGCAACCAGCTCGCACCACTCCGCAACCAGCTCGCACCACTCCGCAACCAGCTCGCACCACTCCGCAACCAGCTCGCACCACTCCGCAACCAGCTCGCACCACTCCGCAACCAGCTCGCACCACTCCGCAACCAGCTCGCACCACTCCGCAACCAGCTCGCACCACTCCGCAACCAGCTCGCACCACTCCGCAACCAGCTCGCACCACTCCGCAACCAGCTCGCACCACTCCGCAACCAGCTCGCACCACTCCGCAACCAGCTCGCACCACTCCGCAACCAGCTCGCACCACTCCGCAACCAGCTCGCACCACTCCGCAACCAGCTCGCACCACTCCGCAACCAGCTCGCACCACTCCGCAACCAGCTCGCACCACTCCGCAACCAGCTCGCACCACTCCGCAACCAGCTCGCACCACTCCGCAACCAGCTCGCACCACTCCGCAACCAGCTCGCACCACTCCGCAACCAGCTCGCACCACTCCGCAACCAGCTCGCACCACTCCGCAACCAGCTCGCACCACTCCGCAACCAGCTCGCACCACTCCGCAACCAGCTCGCACCACTCCGCAACCAGCTCGCACCACTCCGCAACCAGCTCGCACCACTCCGCAACCAGCTCGCACCACTCCGCAACCAGCTCGCACCACTCCGCAACCAGCTCGCACCACTCCGC
Organism: Penium margaritaceum; assembly: GCA_023375785.1. Lineage (NCBI taxonomy): Eukaryota > Viridiplantae > Streptophyta > Zygnematophyceae > Desmidiales > Peniaceae > Penium > Penium margaritaceum. Next base: position 19,005 of record SZWC01028046.1, on the reverse strand, counting down.
AACCAGCTCGCACCACTCCGCAACCAGCTCGCACCACTCCGCAACCAGCTCGCACCACTCCGCAACCAGCTCGCACCACTCCGCAACCAGCTCGCACCACTCCGCAACCAGCTCGCACCACTCCGCAACCAGCTCGCACCACTCCGCAACCAGCTCGCACCACTCCGCAACCAGCTCGCACCACTCCGCAACCAGCTCGCACCACTCCGCAACCAGCTCGCACCACTCCGCAACCAGAATGCACCACTCTGCAACCAGTTCGACCCACCCCACAACCAGTTTGCACCACACTGTAATCAGGTTGCACCACTCGGCAACCAGTTCGCACCACTCCGCAACCAGTTTGCACCACTCCACAACCAGTTCGCACCACTCCGCATCCAGTCCGCACCACTCCACAACCAGTTCGCACCACTCCACAACCTGTTCGCACGAATCCAAGACCAATTTGCACCACTCCGCAACCAGTTCGCACCAATCCGCACCCAGTTCGCACAGTTCCGCGACCAGTTCGCTCCACTCCGCAAGCAGTTTGCACCACTCTGCAACTTGTTTGCACCACTCCGCAACCAGTTTGCACCACTCCGCAACCATTTCGTACCACTCCGCAACCAATTCGCACCACTCCGCAGCCAGTTCGCACCACTCCGCAACCAGTTCACACCACTCCTCAACCAGTTCGCACCACTCCACAACCCGTTTGCACCACTCCGCAATCAGTTTGCACCACTCCGCAACCAGTTCACACCACTTTGCGAACCATTCGCACCACTCCGCAACCAGTTCACACCACTCCGCATCCAGTTCCCACCACTCCCCAACTAATTTGTACCACTCCACAACCAGTTTGCACCACACCGCAATCCGTTTGCACCAGTCCGCAACCAGTCGCACCACTCCCCAACCAGTTCGCACCACTCCGCAACCAGTTGGCACCACTCCGCATCCAGTCCGCACCACTCGGCAACCAGTTCGCACCACTCGGCAACCAGTTCGCACCACTCGGCAACCAGTTCGCACCACTCGGCAACCAGTTCGCACCACTCGGCAACCAGTTCGCACCACTCGGCAACCAGTTCGCACCACTCGGCAACCAGTTCGCACCACTCCGCAACCAGTTCGCACCACTCCGCGACCAGTTTTACACCACCCCACAGCCAGTTCGCACCACTCCGCAACCAGTCCGCATCACTCTGCAACCAGTTCGCACCACTCCGCAACCAGTTCGCACCACTCCGCAACCAGAATGCACCACTCTGCAACCAGTGCTCACCAGTCCGCAACCAGTTCGCACCACTCCGCAGCCAGTTTGCACCACTCCGCACCCAGTTCGCACCACAGTGCAACTTGTTCGAAACACTACGCAACCAGTTCGCACCACTCCGCAACCAGTTCGCACCACTCCGAAACCAGCTCGCACCACTCCGCAAACCGTTCGCACCACTCCACAACCAGTTTGCACCACTCAAAAACCAGTTCGCACCACTCCGCAAACCAGTTCGCACCACCCTGCAACCAGTTCGACCCACTCCACAACCAGTTTGCACCACACCGCAATCAGGTTGCACCACGCGGCAACCAGTTCACACCTCTCCGCAAGCAGTTCGCACGACTCCACAACCCGTTTGCACCTCTCCGCAACCAGTTGGCACCACTCCGCATCCAGTCCGCACCACTCCACAACCAGTTCGCACCACTCCGCAACCAGCTTGCACGACTCCGCAACCAGTTTGCACCACTCCGCAACCAGTTCGCACCACTCCGCAGCCAGTTCGCACCACTTCGCACCCTGTTCGCACCACAGTGCAACTTGTTCAAAACACTACGCAACCAGTTCGCACCACTCCGCAACCAGTTCGCACCACTCTGCACCTAGTTCGCACCACTCTGCAACCAGTTCGCACCACTCCGCAACCAGTTCGCACCACTCTGCACCTAGTTCGCACCACTCTGCAACCAGTTCGCACCACTCCGCAACCAGTTCGCACCACTCTGCACCTAGTTCGCACCACTCTGCAACCAGTTCGCACCACTCCGCAACCAGTTCGCACCACTCTGCACCTAGTTCGCACCACTCTGCAACCAGTTCGCACCACTCCGCAACCAGTTCGCACCACTCCGCAACCAGTTTGCACCACTCAAAAACCAGTTCGCACCACTCCGCAAACCAGTTCGCACCACCCTGCAACCAGTTCGACCCACTCCACAACCAGTTTGCACCACACCGCAATCAGGTTGCACCACGCGGCAACCAGTTCACACCTCTCCGCAAGCAGTTCGCACAACTCCACAACCCGTTTGCACCTCTCCGCAACCAGTTGGCACCACTCCGCATCCAGTCCGCACCACTCCACAACCAGTTCGCACCACTCCGCAACCAGCTTGCACGAATCCGCAACCAATTTGCACCACTCTGCAACCAGTTTGCACCACTCCGCACCCAGTTCGCACAGTTCCGCGAACTTTGCACCACTCCGCAAGCAGTTTGCACCACTCCGCAACCAGTTCGCACCACTCCGCAACCAGCTTGCACGAATCCGCAACCAATTTGCACCACTCTGCAACCAGTTTGCACCACTCCGCACCCAGTTCGCACAGTTCCGCGAACTTTGCACCACTCCGCAAGCAGTTTGCACCACTCTGCAACTTGTTGGCACCACTTCGCAACCAGTTCGCACCAATCCGAAACCAGTTAGCACAAATCCGCATCCAGTTCGCACCACTCCGCAGCCAGTTTGCACCACTCCGCAACCAGTTCGCACCACTTCGCAACCAGTTCGCACCAATCCGAAACCAGTTAGCACAAATCCGCATCCAGTTCGCACCACTCCGCAGCCAGTTTGCACCACTCCGCAACCAGTTTGCACCTCTCCTCAACCAGTCGCACCACTCCGCAACCCGTTTTCACCACTCCGCAGCCAGTTCACACCACTCCGCAACCAGTTCACACCACACTGCAAACCGTTCGCACCACTCCGCAACCAGTTCGCACCACTCCTCAACCAGTTCGCACCACTCCGCATCCAGTTCGCACCACTCCGCAACCAGTTCACACCACTCCGCAACCAGTTCGCACCACTCCGCAACCACTTCGAACCACTCCTCAACCAGTTCACACCACTCCGCAACCAGTTCGCACCACCCCGCAACCAGTTCGCACCAATCCGCAACCTGTTCGCACCTCTCCGCAGCCAGTTCGCACCACTCCGCACCCAGTTCGCATCATTCCGCAACCAGTTCGCACCTCTCGGCAACCAGTTTGCTCCACTCTGCAACACGTTCGCACCACTCCGTATCCAGTTCTCAGCACTCTGCGACCAGCTCGCACCACTCGGCAACCAGTTCGCACCACTCCGGAACCAGTTCGCAACACTTCGCAACCAGTTCGCACCACTCGGCAACCAGTTCGCACCACTCCGGAACCAGTTCGCAACACTTCGCAACCAGTTCGCACCACTCGGCAACCAGTTCGCACCACTCCGGAACCAGTTCGCAACACTTCGCAACCAGTTCGCACCACTCGGCAACCAGTTCGCACCACTCCGGAACCAGTTCGCAACACTTCGCAACCAGTTCGCACCACTCGGCAACCAGTTCGCACCACTCCGGAACCAGTTCGCAACACTTCGCAACCAGTTCGCACCACTCGGCAACCAGTTCGCACCACTCCGGAACCAGTTCGCAACACTTCGCAACCAGTTCGCACCACTCGGCAACCAGTTCGCACCACTCCGGAACCAGTTCGCAACACTTCGCAACCAGTTCGCACCACTCGGCAACCAGTTCGCACCACTCCGGAACCAGTTCGCAACACTTCGCAACCAGTTCGCACCACTCGGCAACCAGTTCGCACCACTCCGGAACCAGTTCGCAACACTTCGCAACCAGTTCGCACCACTCGGCAACCAGTTCGCACCACTCCGGAACCAGTTCGCAACACTTCGCAACCAGTTCGCACCACTCGGCAACCAGTTCGCACCACTCCGGAACCAGTTCGCAACACTTCGCAACCAGTTCGCACCACTCGGCAACCAGTTCGCACCACTCCGGAACCAGTTCGCAACACTTCGCAACCAGTTCGCACCACTCGGCAACCAGTTCGCACCACTCCGGAACCAGTTCGCAACACTTCGCAACCAGTTCGCACCACTCGGCAACCAGTTCGCACCACTCCGGAACCAGTTCGCAACACTTCGCAACCAGTTCGCACCACTCGGCAACCAGTTCGCACCACTCCGGAACCAGTTCGCAACACTTCGCAACCAGTTCGCACCACTCGGCAACCAGTTCGCACCACTCCGGAACCAGTTCGCAACACTTCGCAACCAGTTCGCACCACTCGGCAACCAGTTCGCACCACTCCGGAACCAGTTCGCAACACTTCGCAACCAGTTCGCACCACTCGGCAACCAGTTCGCACCACTCCGGAACCAGTTCGCAACACTTCGCAACCAGTTCGCACCACTCGGCAACCAGTTCGCACCACTCCGGAACCAGTTCGCAACACTTCGCAACCAGTTCGCACCACTCGGCAACCAGTTCGCACCACTCCGGAACCAGTTCGCAACACTTCGCAACCAGTTCGCACCACTCGGCAACCAGTTCGCACCACTCCGGAACCAGTTCGCAACACTTCGCAACCAGTTCGCACCACTCGGCAACCAGTTCGCACCACTCCGGAACCAGTTCGCAACACTTCGCAACCAGTTCGCACCACTCGGCAACCAGTTCGCACCACTCCGGAACCAGTTCGCAACACTTCGCAACCAGTTCGCACCACTCGGCAACCAGTTCGCACCACTCCGGAACCAGTTCGCAACACTTCGCAACCAGTTCGCACCACTCGGCAACCAGTTCGCACCACTCCGGAACCAGTTCGCAACACTTCGCAACCAGTTCGCACCACTCGGCAACCAGTTCGCACCACTCCGGAACCAGTTCGCAACACTTCGCAACCAGTTCGCACCACTCGGCAACCAGTTCGCACCACTCCGGAACCAGTTCGCAACACTTCGCAACCAGTTCGCACCACTCGGCAACCAGTTCGCACCACTCCGGAACCAGTTCGCAACACTTCGCAACCAGTTCGCACCACTCGGCAACCAGTTCGCACCACTCCGGAACCAGTTCGCAACACTTCGCAACCAGTTCGCACCACTCGGCAACCAGTTCGCACCACTCCGGAACCAGTTCGCAACACTTCGCAACCAGTTCGCACCACTCGGCAACCAGTTCGCACCACTCCGGAACCAGTTCGCAACACTTCGCAACCAGTTCGCACCACTCGGCAACCAGTTCGCACCACTCCGGAACCAGTTCGCAACACTTCGCAACCAGTTCGCACCACTCGGCAACCAGTTCGCACCACTCCGGAACCAGTTCGCAACACTTCGCAACCAGTTCGCACCACTCGGCAACCAGTTCGCACCACTCCGGAACCAGTTCGCAACACTTCGCAACCAGTTCGCACCACTCGGCAACCAGTTCGCACCACTCCGGAACCAGTTCGCAACACTTCGCAACCAGTTCGCACCACTCGGCAACCAGTTCGCACCACTCCGGAACCAGTTCGCAACACTTCGCAACCAGTTCGCACCACTCGGCAACCAGTTCGCACCACTCCGGAACCAGTTCGCAACACTTCGCAACCAGTTCGCACCACTCGGCAACCAGTTCGCACCACTCCGGAACCAGTTCGCAACACTTCGCAACCAGTTCGCACCACTCGGCAACCAGTTCGCACCACTCCGGAACCAGTTCGCAACACTTCGCAACCAGTTCGCACCACTCGGCAACCAGTTCGCACCACTCCGGAACCAGTTCGCAACACTTCGCAACCAGTTCGCACCACTCGGCAACCAGTTCGCACCACTCCGGAACCAGTTCGCAACACTTCGCAACCAGTTCGCACCACTCGGCAACCAGTTCGCACCACTCCGGAACCAGTTCGCAACACTTCGCAACCAGTTCGCACCACTCGGCAACCAGTTCGCACCACTCCGGAACCAGTTCGCAACACTTCGCAACCAGTTCGCACCACTCGGCAACCAGTTCGCACCACTCCGGAACCAGTTCGCAACACTTCGCAACCAGTTCGCACCACTCGGCAACCAGTTCGCACCACTCCGTAACCAGTGCGCACCACTCCACAACCAGTTTGCACCACTCCGCAACCAGTTCACACTACTCCGCAACCAGTTCACACCACTCCGCAACCAGTTCTCACCATTCCGCAACCAGGTCCCACCACTCCGCAACCAGTTCACACCACTCCGCAACCAGTTCGCACCTTTCAGCAACCAGTTCGCACCTCTCAGCAACCAGTTCCCACCTCTCCTCAACCATTTCGCACCACTCAGCAACCAGTTCGCACCACTCCGCAGCCAGTTCGCACCTCTCTGCAACCAGTTTGCATCAGTCTGCAACCAGCTCGCACCACTCCGCAACCAGTTCCCACCACTCCGCAACCAGTTCGCACCACTCCGTAACCAGTTCGCACCACTCCACAACCAGTTCGTACCACTCCGCTACCAGTTCGCACTACTCCGCAACCAGCTCGCACCTCTCCGCAACCCGTTTGCACCACTCCGCAACCCGTTCGCACCACTCCGCAACTTGTTCGCACCACTCCGCAACCAAGTTGCACCACTCCGCAACCAGTCCGCACCACTCCGCAACCAGTTCCCACCACTCTGCAACCAGCTCGCACCACTCTAGAACGGCAACCAGTTTGCACCACTCCGCGACCAGTTCAGACCACTCGGCAACCAGTTGGCGCCACTCTGCAACCAGTTCGACCCACTCCGCATCCAGTTCGCACCACTCTGCAACCGGTTCGCACCACTCCGCAACCAAGTTGCACCACTCCGCAACCAGTCCGCACCACTCCGCAACCAGTTCCCACCACTCTGCAACCAGCTCGCACCACTCTAGAACGGCAACCAGTTTGCACCACTCCGCGACCAGTTCAGACCACTCGGCAACCAGTTGGCGCCACTCTGCAACCAGTTCGACCCACTCCGCATCCAGTTCGCACCACTCTGCAACCGGTTCGCACCACTCCGCAACCAAGTTGCACCACTCCGCAACCAGTCCGCACCACTCCGCAACCAGTTCCCACCACTCTGCAACCAGCTCGCACCACTCTAGAACGGCAACCAGTTTGCACCACTCCGCGACCAGTTCAGACCACTCGGCAACCAGTTGGCGCCACTCTGCAACCAGTTCGACCCACTCCGCATCCAGTTCGCACCACTCTGCAACCGGTTCGCACCACTCCGCAACCAAGTTGCACCACTCCGCAACCAGTCCGCACCACTCCGCAACCAGTTCCCACCACTCTGCAACCAGCTCGCACCACTCTAGAACGGCAACCAGTTTGCACCACTCCGCGACCAGTTCAGACCACTCGGCAACCAGTTGGCGCCACTCTGCAACCAGTTCGACCCACTCCGCATCCAGTTCGCACCACTCTGCAACCGGTTCGCACCACTCCGCAACCAAGTTGCACCACTCCGCAACCAGTCCGCACCACTCCGCAACCAGTTCCCACCACTCTGCAACCAGCTCGCACCACTCTAGAACGGCAACCAGTTTGCACCACTCCGCGACCAGTTCAGACCACTCGGCAACCAGTTGGCGCCACTCTGCAACCAGTTCGACCCACTCCGCATCCAGTTCGCACCACTCTGCAACCGGTTCGCACCACTCCGCAACCAAGTTGCACCACTCCGCAACCAGTCCGCACCACTCCGCAACCAGTTCCCACCACTCTGCAACCAGCTCGCACCACTCCGCAACCAGTTCACACCACTCTGCAACCAGTTCGACCCACTCCGCATCCAGTTCGCACCACTCCGCAACCTGTTCACACAGCTCCGCAACCAGTTCGCACCACTCCGCAACCAGTTTGCACCACCCCGGATCCAGTCCGCACCACTCCGCAACCAGTTTGCACCACTCCGCAACCAGTTCGCACGAATCCGCAACCAATTTGCACCACTCCGCAACCAGTTCATACCACTCCGCACCCAGTTCGCACCATTCCGCGACCAGTTCGCACCACTCCACAAGCCGTTCGCACCACTCCGCAACTTGTTCGCACCACTCCGCAACCAGCTCGTACCACTCTGCAACCAGTTCGCACTACTCCGCAACCAGTTCACACCACTCGGCAACCAGTTTGCAACACTCCGCAACCATTTCGCACCACTCCACAACCAGTTTGCACCACTCCACAACAAGTTCGCACCACTTTGCAACCAGTTAGCACCACTCCGCAACCAGTTCACACCACTCCGCAAACCGTTCGCACCACTTCGCAACCAGTTCGCACCACTACGCATCCAGTTTGTACCAATCTGCAACCAGTTCACACCACTCGGCAACCAGTTCGCACCACTCTACAACCAGTTGGCACCACCCCGCAACCAGTTCGCACCACCCTGCAACCCGTTCGCACCACCCTGCAACCAGTTCGCAACACTCCCCAACCAGTTCGTACCACTCCGCACCCAGTTCACACCATTCCGCGACCAGTTTGCACCACTCCGCAAGCAGTTCGCACCCCATCGCAACTTGTTCGCTCCATTCCGCAACCAGTTCGCACCACTCTGCAACCAGTTCGCACCACTCCGCAACCAGTTCGCACCACTCGGCAACCATTTCGCACCACTTCGCGACCAGTTCGCACCACTCCACAACCAGTTTGCACCACTCCGCAACCACTTCGCACCACTCCGCAACCAGTTCGCACCACTCCGCAACCAGTTCGCACCACTCCGCAACCAGTTCGCAC
>SZWC01028044.1:1496-28155 GCA_023375785.1 Penium margaritaceum | reverse complement strand
AATCATCCCCTCTAGCAAATCAACCCCCTCTCACAAATAGATCCCTCGCACAAATAAACTCCTCTCATAAATGATCCCCTCTTGTAAACATCCCCCTCTTGTAAATCAACCCCTCTCATAAATCACCCCCTCGCAAATCACCCCCTCTCATAATACATCCCTTCTCACAAATCACTACCTCTCGTAAATCACCCCCTCTCATAAATCACCCTCTCGCAAATTACCCCCTCTCACAAATCACCCCCTCTTAGAAATCACCTCTTCTCACAAATCACCTCCTCTTGTAAATCACCCCTCACAAATCACCTCCTCTTACAAATCACCCCTTCTTATGAATCACACCCTCTTGCAAATCACCCCTATCACAAATCACCCACTCTTGCAAAAAATCCCATCTTGTAAATCACCCCCTCTCATAAATCAACCCTTATGGCAAATCACCCCCTCTCGCTAATCAACCCCCCTCGTTCATCACCTCCTCTCACAAATCACACACTCTCGTAAATCACCCTCTCTTGTAAATCACCCCTTCTCCCAAATCACCCCCTCTCACAAATCACTCCCTCTTATATATCACCCCCTTTTGCAAACAATCCCATCTCACAAATCACATCCTCTTGCAAGTCACCTCCTCTTGCAACTCATCCCTTCTTGCAAATCATCCCCTCTAGCACATCAACCCTCTTGTAAATCACTCTTTTTTATAAATCATCCCCTCTCTTAAATCATCCCCTCTTGTAAATCACACCCTCTTGCAAATCACCCTCTTGCAAATCATCTCAGCTTGCAAATCTCTCTCTCTCTCTCTCTCACTCACTCTCTCTCTCTCTCTCTCTCTCTCTCTCTCTCTCTCTCTCTCTCTCTCTCTCTTGGCTGGGCAGGAAGTCGGTCCTGTTGTCCCTGTAGTTCCTCTGGCTGTTTCTCTTCAGCCTGCACCCTTGTTGTTGCCTCAGTCGTCAGTTTATGTGTTCACTCTGTCAACATCATCCAACTCGTCTAGCGTGCTCTCCTTCACTATCATGTCCTTTTTCCATCTGATTCTATGTCTCCCAGTCACTGCTCTTCGGCTACATCCAGCCCGGTCATTCCCATTTTTTTCCAGTCCACCAGTCCCTCCTGCTGTTCCATGCGTCTCAGTTACCTCAGACAACCCACATGGGTCTTGCACCCCTCTCCCCCTTCATCCGAGGTGGACACCTTTGCACGCTCCCCAACTACACTCACGCCCCCATTCCCTCAGCTTGTCCTCCTTAGTCCCAGACTGAGCAGTCACCTGTCGTGTCTACTAGCATGGAAGCCCTAGGCTTTGCCACTGCGGCCATCACAGCCCTATTTCTTGAAGATAACATGGTTTGGCAGGCGTGTGCGGCCTCTGATGCTCAGTAGTTGGAGACTGCCACGCACAATGAGCTGAGCCCTCTCAAAGGCCATGCCGTATAGGAGCTGGTCAACCAACCACTGGGCCACAAAGCCATCGATGCTTGCTGGGTCTATGGGTAAGATAACAACCCCAACGGTGCACTTGATATGTACAAGGCAGGACTCATGGCAAAGGGATTCTGCTAAGTCCCAGGCACTGACTCTAATGAGGCGTTTGCACCAGTTTGTCGCCACACTATGGCCCAAGCACTACAAAGCATTGTGGGACACCATGACTTGGATCTAGAACAGATGGCTGTAAACAACACGTTCCTAACTGGACAGTTGGATGAGGAGATCTACATGATCCTGCCTCCTAAGTTCTCTAAATGCACTAACAATGTCTGACAGCTGCAAAAGACCTCATATGACCTACAGCAATCGCCTCGGTGTCAAAATCAAGAGATCAAGTCCAATCTTGAGAAAGGGGGCTACCAATGCAGTGTATTAGATTCTTCTCCCTTTTCACTCCATCATCAATCCTGTTTGTTGCTATACTCATCTATGTTGACCACTTGCTGATTGTTTCATCCAACTTGGAGGATGTCAAGCTGATGAAAACTCTTCTACAGACCACGTATAACATGAAAGACCTCTGGCTTGGTTGTGTCTTTCAAGGCATGGAGGTTGATCCCAACCGCTCATCGCACTCTCCACGTCCACCAATCTGCATATACTTGCATTTTGGAGGGGCTCTTTGCCCCCTTGCTTGAGTCCATACCCATGGTGTTGACAGCTATGACCGCAGTTGGGCAGAGGTTGTTGAAGACCCTGGATGTGTTGAAGCTGGGGGTGGCAATTGATGTGACGCACTACCTTGGCATCATTGGGTCTCTCATGTACTTATCGATGACAGCTAGGACAGATGTTGCCTTTGCCGTGATACAGTTCTCATAGTGTCCTAGGGCACAACACATGAAGTATGCCCGTTCAATTGCGCAAACTGGTCTTTGCTACCGGGCACATCCGTCAGTGGTAGTTGATGGCTACAATGACAGTGACTGGGCCCATGACGTAGATGCTCACATGATGTTCCTTGTTGGTGGAACTGTTGTGTCCTGTAAGAGCGGTTACCAGGGTTGCGTCACATGTAGCTTTAGAGAGGTGGATTATGTTGCTCTTGGCACAGGAACATGTGAATGTTTGGTTGTGTTGCCTGTTGCAGTAGCTGTGCGTCCCCATCCGTTTCATCGTGCTATGTCGTGACATTCAAAGAACCAAGGCTATTGCTGAGCATGATGGCATGCATCACACATGCACAAAGTGTATCAACATGGAGCATCATTTGATGTGCAAGCGCGTGGCTGCAGCTGATCTCCAGATCGTCTAGGTAGACACTGGACAGAAGAGAGCTGACTTCCTCACAAAGGCACTTAGAACTAGCGTCTTCAAGGCAGCTGATCATGCCGTTGGTCTGATGTATACTCGTGATGTCCCTGGATGAACACTCAACTTTGTACGTGTGTATAGTCATGTGTCACGTCTTGTGACGCTCGTGTGTGCTTGTGAGTCTGTGCTTGTGTACGTCCGCTGTTGGTCATGGGGGAGTGTTGCTTTGTGTGTCACAGTTACGCCTTGACCTGTGGCCTTGGTGCACTCTCACCATACTAATGCAGGGGACTAATTATGGATGTTAAAATGTTCTGGTTTCACTGTCAAGGGAAAGACACAACTGTACTGTAAAGAGGCACATGGGTGTGTGCGAGGCAGCAACCCCACGGCACATGGAAAAAAATCACTTCCATTTTTCTTGTGCACCTTCCACAGGCATGTAGTAGTTTGTTTGCTTCTTCTGTGAAAAATCAGTGGAATGCTAGGGTTAATAGTGATACTGTCTAGGGTTACATAGCCGGGTGCTTCTCCCAAGCTACATGTTGCTGAATTTCTGTCCAGCAGTACACTTTGTAGGCTTTCTCAGATGCCTAGTGTAGTTGGGATCCTTGAGCAATGATGATCTTGCTCGTCACCCCATTTACTTCACCCATTGACTTACTCATGTGTTGGTTGCCCTTCTGTGTGTGTGAATTCAACTCTCATATAAATTCTTCATGCCATAGCATTCTGCCTGCCATCGCATTCTGCCTCTAGCATGGTTATTGAAGCTACTCTCGTTGCCATTTGTCTTAATTGACGTAGCTATTCACAAGAGTGTGTGTGTAAGAGAGCTAACGCTGGTGGAAAATCTTCCAGCGTGCCTCTCTTATATGTGACAGTTTTGCTCCAGCCCTCCATAGACAAGACCAACGTTTGTTTAGTATGAGCTTTGAGTTTGGATACCTGAAAAATCATGTGAACTCATGAGTCTGGAGAACCCATGACAAGGGGGTAAGGTAGAAACAAAAATAGGCCTCTGGAGACTTGAAACATTTGAATATCCTTGTACTGGTAGTTGATGACCATTGCCTCCAAAGTTACACGGAAGGGAAAACCCCTCTAGCAAGCTTGGGATGCCATTCAACCATCTTTTTTGACAACTATCATGCAAGAGTAGGGAAACCCTTGTGACTAACACCATGATGGTTCCGACGGCTAGACCGTTTATAAAATGTCATGAGTAGCTACAACAGTAACACAAATGCTACAAGGGGGCATGGGCTTAAAGCTAAATTGGTTAAAGCACAATACATTTTATTGGAAAACCCTTGACAAAATGATTTCATTTTCTTCCCAGAAATCTCCAGCATCTCCTCTTTCCCATGAGGCTCTGTGAATTTTTGTGGGACAAGATGGGGAGTTTCCACCTCCAAACTACTTTCCTTTCTCCTCCTTTCTAAAGTTATTTCTCTCTAATTTGACCTTAGATTGGCGCAGGGAATTTCCCTACAAATTGCATTCCACAAGGACTAAGAGGACATCAAGACAAAGGAAGGAGCCAAAGGCAGGATTTTTCTAAGGTGTCCTCATTGCCGTGGGCTCAAGGGAGACATCGTCAAGGACGCACAAGATACACCAAGAGAACTCAAGAGGAGTCCAAGATTGATCAGAAGACAAAGGAAAAGACAATAGGAGTGAGTGTGGAGTGTGTGGGGTTGCATACTCTAGACTGGAGTTGCTCCCCTCCCCTCTTCCTCACTCATTAAGAGGTGCTCAGTTTTCTTGTGCTTCCTTTGCTGTTTCTCTTACTTTCTGTTTTCCTAGGTTCCATACACTACCTAGTGCTGTGGGCCACGGCTTACTACTTGATCTTAAATCCACGTGTTTGTTTTCTTTATCTTGTGATTTTGCCAATCGTGTCAGCCTGGGAAGGCTAGACGGTGCTTGTGCCATCTGCCGTGGCAAGGAGAAACATAGTATTTTCTATAAGTCTCACTGATTGTGAGAGAAAAATCGGACACCACGGAAGGCGATAACTTTCCAAAGTTTTTGGGTGACTCTCACAAGAAGGTTTTGCACATTCTAGTTTCATGCATAACGATATGGCAAGTGTCGGACTGTTTAAGACCAACAAGGGCAAGGTGGTGACAACCTCACTGCATGCCGTAGGCGGACTCCAAACATTGGGAGCTGTTGTCACGAGCATAGTGGCCAAATCAAAGACAATCGTGTCTTCAAAGGCAACCCATGCTCAGTGAACACGTCAAGATGCACGTGGATGACTTCCATGTGATGAAGGAATTTGATCGTGGAGGACCACCTGATTGTGGATCCCTAACACGAGCATGATAATGATGGTATCAACGAGGATCGCGACCATTGTCATTGCTGAAAGACAAAGCCAAGCCAATCATTTGAAAATGACAAGGCGCCCCTTAAAAAGCTACCAATAACAATGATGCTGCGAAAAACAACAAGGGAACCGAAAGAAGCCACACAAGAAGTTCTTGCAAGCATGAGTCTCATGATGCCGCGAGGAAGGAAATTTGCTCTACGTATCAAAAATTTGTTCAGGCGGTTGTGGAGGCGGTAGGACAACTCAAGATCAGCACCAATGGTGAACATGCAACACCACTCGGAGGAGTGGGGATGGATCCACCTTCCTACAATGTGGCTGCCATGGGATGTTTCCATGTCTCCTCGAGGCTCATGGCCGGCAATGAGCCCTCCATCCTTCTGCGATGCTTTGCCCGAGGTGGGCCAGAAGGTTAACAAACACAAAATTTAGATGGGAGGCTTTTTATGCTATCATGCATAAAAAGCCTCCCTTTTAACAAACGCAAAAGCCTCCCATGTTGTGGGAGGCTTTTTATGGTATCATGCACAAGAAGTACACCCAATGCGAAGAGGTGCTTTGGGCCTTTCACAAGTTTAGGGACTTTGAGCAGCTAGGTAGTTTGCTTGAGTCCTACTCAAGGAAGTTCACTGCACTCGTGGAAGGAACCAAAAGCTTCACCAAGGACGATGAGACCTAGACCTTAAAGCAATAGGAGTGCTTCCTAATGGAGTGTTTCCATGATGACCTTACCAGCATGAAGTTGAAGGATAATACCACCACAACTGCGATGGGATAGGCTTGGACAAACTGGAGGGCATTGCCTGATTAGGTGAGAGAAGTGTGTTCATGGAGCCCAAAGCACTTCTCTGATTTACCATAAAATGGGTATGCATAGCAAGGCCACAGCATGCGTAGGGACATTCCAGGAACTACAAGGACAGCTAGGAAGCTAGATGGAGCTAAGGGAAAGTTGCTTGCAACTTCCCCATTCAAGAAGGCTGGTGGGCACAAGGCCCCCAACCACAAGTGTGGCTCCAACAACGATGAGCTGCAGGTGGTGTGTGAGCGTCTCAACACGACCCCCCCTCACAAACTCTATCACAAATGTATGAAGCACAACCAATTCAGGGCTTTGTGCACTGAGGTTATAGAAAATGGACAAGTGACGATGGATATAGCTGAGTTATCTTGTAGGTATGCTGTAGCAAGAGGAGGTAAACAGGGTTGTGAACAGGACGATGGCTGCAGCCATGGGTCTCGCCGTGGAAACGAACAAGGCCATAATGCAGGCTTTTCTCATCCTTGAATGATGTAAGTGGAGACCATTCAGGAAGAAGAATGGATCATGAGTGCGGATGCATGTCTTTTGATGCGGATGTAAGGCAATGAGAATATTTTATGAGTTTAAGTTTCTCCTCCCTATTGAACAGTACTCTGCACTTCTTAGTTGTCACTAGCCACCAAAACTTGCATTACTGGACTAGATGCATGATTGAACTTACCCAATGGTGGAAAAACTGGTTGCTGTGCAAGAATTGTGCAGTGGAATGATTGGAAAGAAATCATGCGAAGTGATGAGCTCAATCATGTTCGTGGTACATTTGGTCGACAGTTTCAGCATTGTCAAATTCAAAGAATACAAGGTGCTTGCCAAACTTACATGTAGCTGTTGGATATGGGGTGCCAAAAAGTGACCAAAGTGGGTTGCTCGATAAAAATCGAGCAACCCAATCGTTTTTCTGGTCCTGTAGCATTTTAAGGAACTCGATTTGGAGTCCGTTTGAGGGAGATATGGATTTTCAAGGTTTGGTGGCAATGGATCCGGTTCAAGTGACGGCTCCTGCACTACAAGCACCAATGACGGCCACAATTTTTGGCCAGGGAGGTTTGGAGCGGCCTTCAAAGTAGAAAGGCGGCAGGAGGAAATTCAGGGAGCTTCAAGGAAGGTCCCCGCCAAGATTATTGGTTGTGCACATGGTAACTTTCTTGTGTGAGAGTGTGACTTCCGCTCATCCCGCTAGGCTAGGAGTGTGCTAGGAGGTGAACTTTGATTGAGCGGTTCTTCCAGCTCCATGTGCCAAATGAGGTGTACTTAGGCTTGTTAGAAATTTGTGCTGATGTACTTTCTCATCCATGAGTTAAACCAGCCATTTGCACTCTCTACACAACTTCACATGCTTCCGTATTTTTGTATCTGCAGCCTACAACTTGTCTCTCACATACAATTGGTCCTGCCTAGCGGCTTTTGGTGAGCTTGATCACCTCCCTGAGGGCTGCCTTTGATTTCATCAGTGTTATCAGAGCTATAACAAGGCTCTACCTCATCCTTGAGGCATTCCTTGTACCCTGTTTTGTGAGAGAGTCGTTTGGGGGCTAAACGTTGCACTACCATGGCGACATCCGCTTCTGTGGAGGCCGACGTCAACATTGCCAAGTTTGAAGGCAAGAATTTCTTCAACTGGAGCAACAACATGAAGATGGTGCTGATGGAGAAGGGACTTTGGAGCCATGTGAGTGAGGGGGAACCAGCTCAGTCCTCTCTCTCACCTTGTGAGGCTCGTACCCATCGCAAGAAGCGTGACCGCGCCCTCGCCACCATCTACCTCTACCTCGCCGAACGGCACCAACTCCTTGTCCATGGCATCTTCATGCCGAAGGAGGTTTGCAAGAAGCTTGATTCCACTTATGCATCCGATTCAATCCTCATGAAGATGCAGCTGCGTCGTCGCTTTAACACTGTGAAGATGGATAAGTCCAGATCCATGATTGATTACATAGCCATGGTGAAGTCTCTTGCCGACCAGCTTTCTGCAATTGAGGACCCTGTCAAGGAATGTGTGCCCATACTAACCATCCTCTCTGGCTTTCCTAGCAGATACACTCCTCTCATTGTCACCCTAGACTAGTGTGGCGACAAGCTCTCCCTCAACGATATGGAGGAGAGACAGATGCTTCAGGAGGAGCGGCGCAAAGGAGAGGACAGCGGAAGCAGACTGGACATCGCTCTCATCACCAACTCTGGTCATGGGGGTGGTGCTGCACCAACCAGGAGCAATGGAGAAGGAGGGAAGAAGAAGGGGAACTACCACTACTACAAGAAGCCAGGGAATTGGGCGTGCAAATGCCAGAAAATGAGGCAGACCTTGCGGCTTGAGTGGGAGCGGGAAAGGAGTCCGACGCTTCCGCAAACACAACAGATTGGGAGAGTGGATTGGTGACAACCATCTGGGTCTTGCACGTCTCCGACAACACCGCCTTATACTGGATCATCGACGCGGGAGCCACGCGGCATTTGACGTGTCACCGGAAGTGGTTCGTTGTCTATACCATCATTGAGCCTTGTCGGACGTACATGGGGGGCAACCATATGCAAATAGCGGATTTGGGAGGGTGATGTTGTGATTTCTACTTTCGTTGAGGGAAAGCACGTGGAACATCATGTGAAGGGGGTGGTCCATGTTCGAGTGCTGGCAGCGAACCTCCTCTCTTTCTCATCTCTCATCTCTGAAGCCATGCAGGCTCGCTTTGAGAATGGCGGCTCCACCATCTCTGCACGTGCAGGCCGTGTTCTTGCAAAAGTGGACGAGGAGCACGGACTCTACTATCTGTATGTGTCATACGAGAAGGGAGCCAGCACAGCGTTGGCAGCAAGAGAGGGAAAACACGACATCTGTTGAATGTTTTTGCCCCTTGTTCAGTGTCGTAGGACGGATCAAGAATTCTCTGCCCCTTGTGGAGGTATGACCCCTGGATCCGTTGTGATATGACTCAACAATGCTCTGTCTCTTGTGAGGTATGACCTGTGAATACACCATGTGGGTGAGTGGTTACCTTGGCCATTTGGTTTATTTGGCCAAGTGAGAGGTCATGAGGTCGATCCTAGCCCCATGCACATCTTGTTTCCTATGGAAGCTTCCAAGAAAGAAAGTCCGTAGCTTCTTGGACGCTACATGGTTGGTCTGTCACCTTGACACTGAATGCTTATGTGTCAAGCCCATTGTGCAAGTCTATTGGTGATGTGGCTGGTTCAGGCCACTTCCCAGGATTGTGCTTTTGAGTTCTCGGATGGGACAGACTCCTATAAAAGGACTTGTCTTACATGCTGATCTATTAACCCTTGCTTGATGCTCTCTTGCATATTGACGACTTGAGATCTTCTTGAGATGTAATGCTAAGGCGTTAGTACTCTTCAAGCTGAAGTGTATGCCTGATTACGTTTGCGGTGCATGACACATGTCATCAAAGGAAGAAGGCCTAAAAACCTTTATGAGGTTTTCGGTTTTGCGACTTCTCTGCCAGAGGTGGTTAGCTCAATAGCTAACAAAGGGTTATGGGCCCATCCCTCTGGTTAGGGAAGTTTCACGCATGTAACCGCTAAGGTCACAACCAGTGAGAGAGTCTTTGCTCTCACCCAACTTCTCTGTTTGCAAGGCAACATCAGCAGGAGGGGAATGCAACACATCTGCACCTTTCTACCTTGGGAGCTGACATCAGCCTACATCAGCCTACATTAGCCTACATCTGCATGCAACGGGCAACATGAACAGGCGAAGAAGTTGCCTCTTCTCACCAACAGTCTACAGCGGACTCAAACAAAGGTCCATCGGCATCAACAACAGGTGCAGCAGTTGTAGCAGTTGTAGTTTTAGGGATGGCAGGGACAGAGGAACCAGGGAATCATTCGCCCATCCTCAAGTTTCATGGAGAGCGGTTTGCGCTCTGGAAGTGGCAGTTTGAGATCATCATGGATGACAGAGATCTGCTAGGATATTTTGACGGAACTATCCGAGCACAAAAGGAGGAGGGTGCTGACCTTGTGGCATGGGTCAAGCTCAACAAGAAGGCTCTAGCCATTCTTGTGTCCTCCATACAACCTTCAGTCCTTTCACACATCAGCGGTTGTATAGTGGTAGCCGCTGCATATGCCAAACTCGGCAAGGTGTTTCAGTCCTCCTCACTTGCCAATCGTCTCTTCATTTTACAAAACCTTGTCAGCATAAGGCTTGGTGAAAGGGAAAATGTCTCCACCTTTACGCAAAAGTTTGAGACGCTCTTGTAACAAGCCATTGGCATGGGGTGGGACCTGAAATCGGACATGCAGGCCATGATTTTTTCTGATGACGCTGCCAAAACGTTGCGGCCCCACGAGAACGGTGATTGGAGGGTGGACTGAAGATCTAGTTTCCTACACCACCGTCTTTGAGTATGTGCAGAATGTTGCCATGCGTCGTAGCAGTAGTAAAGCAAACATCGTTGCTTTTGCCTCACGGAGCAGCGACACCTTCTGCAATACCTCCTCCTATGGATACAAGGGAAACAACAGCACTAGCAACAGTGGAAGGGGTGGAAAGAACCAAGGAAATTACCATAACTGTGGCAAGGTTGGACAATGGGCTCGCGAGTGCCGTGCACCCAAGAGAGAGGGAGGAGACGGGGATGAATGGTGAGGGGGAAATGGTGGGAAGTATTCGACAAGCTTGATGGCTGAGTGTGCCTCCAACAAAGGGAGGGAGATACTCAGGCCAGAAGCTTAGGGCCTTGAATCGGGCACAAACGAGCACACCACTTACGAGAAGAGAGACTTCATCTCTCTTGCTCCATGCAACAAGAACATCAGAGTTGCAGACTGCAAGGTTGAGGCAGCTGAGGGGATTGGTGACAAGCTGGTCACAGTGGGTGTCAACGGTGGAGATTCTAACCTCAAGCTAGAGGGGGTGGTCTACTTGCCCTTCTTCACAGTCAACATTTTCTCCGTCTATAAGATAGCTGACCATGGCATGACAGTGGTCTTTACAGGGAAAGTAGCCGAACATGGTGTGGCTGGTTGCTGATCCTACATACCACACATCCGGCTTATTCTAGCATATGAGAACCACTGTCGGCTCCAAACTGACTGGTCAGGTTTGATCCCAGGGTGGCTGCCGGGCTCAACGCATCCATTGACGTGGGTAGCCTGGTGGACCGGCTCCTATCATCTCCCTCATCTGTGACTCACGTTTGTTACTCTTTCCCTCTTGCAAACATCCAAGTGCTGATTATTCCATTCCAAGGCGTGTGTTTGCCTCCACATTGCTGCTGTAAGAAGAAGTGGTGGTGCAAGACGAGTGATGGCAGAAACAGGCAGAAGCAGTGGAAACGAAGGAAGCACAGGAGTGTGATGTAAGTGAAGAGACAAGGGCGAGAGCAAGGAGTTATCCAAAAACTGAAGTGAGAGCAGATGCAATGATCAAGGTAGAACACTGGTCGTGAGAGTAGAAGAGGGCAAGGTAAGAGAATGTGAGGGTCAAGAGAAGAAGTTACTTTGATGTGAGCAGATCTGAGCAAAGGAGTGGGAGTGAGTGAGCAAGGAGATGCCACAGAGGGTGCTGAGATTGGATGGCGAAGGATGAGCGTAGGTGGTATGGTAGAGTGGAAACACGGCGGGGAGGGCCAGAGGAAAAAGAAGGCAAATAGGATAGTTAGAACTGTTCTGGATTAAACTCAAGGGAATAAACATCCTGAATACTTACAGTCATACTCGGACGTAATAGTGAGCCAACAGCTTCTATGCTAGCCGGACGCAAGTGACAGATCTCAATTGAAGGAGAGGGCCTTGAATGTGGGCATAATGGCCCAGGACCGTAGATCCGTTGTTAAGGTGGTTCAGTGGTGGACGTGAACTTTATCAGAGACCCAAGTTCTCCAACACTGTTTGAGTACTGATCAGTTTCTTGAAGGATTTCTGACACCCCCTTAACTCTGAAAGAGTGCACAACTTGTTGGTAGTGCTCTGTAGTCAGATCTCTGCTCAGATGGCTAGTCTTCATCTTGGGATGATTCTGATGATGAAAACAGAGAAGATGGTCTGGGCAGGAAGTACAGAGGTGGGATGCCTTTGATGTCAGGAAGTTCTTCCACAGAGAGTCTTTCTGGATGTCTAGTCCTCCAATGTTATCCTTCTTGTCTTCCACACTCTAGCAGAATGTCCTCCATGAGCCTGTAGATTTTTTCAATGCAGGGATCATAGGACTGAAGTAGGGAGTGAAATGTCTGAATCATGGTAAGGTACATGATGAGAAGTTCTTGATACTTGGTGTGGAAGTAGCCATGCCAGTACTGACTATGTCGAGGCTGAGAAAGTCAACATAGAAGTAGTCTCTTTCCTGAGAGAAGAGATCCCAGTGCTCAAGGTCTCCAATGGCTACGTTAGCATGTAGTTCCATTGTGGGGAGCTATAGGTTGTAGTTGATGATCCCTAACTCATTGAAGTGAAGAACTGAGATCCCGTGGGCGATGTCGATGATGTCATGCTCAATTGGTGGTCTGTTCCGCCATCCCCTACATTGTTTTTGTGCCACCAAGTGTTGCTCTTGTGGTGCTGACTGAGAGATTGATCTTGGTCCAGGAGCCAACCAGAGATTAAAGAGGTTTTAAAGTAGTCAGTCCAGCCAGGATTGTTGATGGTTGAAGATGGAGGGTGCTGCCACAACACCACTCACAGAGGGGGATCTACGTGGCTATTCCTCTGTATCCGTGAGAGATGATGAAGGGGAGAATAATACTCAAGATCTGTTACACTCATTTTCTTGAGTCCGGAAAGCAGGAAGGCGTGAGGTTTCCAATGTCCCAACATGCAAACTTGAAGGATGACTTTACTTCATTGAGTACTAAAGGTGACGAGAGAGTGGTGGTGAGTTGATTTGAGGAAGAAGTGAGCACAAGTGTTTGAAACCTTTGCACAACGTGATGAATAAGACGGCATGGGTCCAGGTTGCTACAAAGCGGGCAGCAACAGGTGCGCGTCTTTTTACTGGGTGGATGATGATGGCAGATTTTGGATTACTCGTGAATGAAGAACTAGGCGTAAGGGTAGACCATGTTTTCCATTGGAGTGAGGGAATAGAGGTGTGGCAATGGGAAGGTGAGAGCCAACGCGTTGCAAGAAATCTTGAACTGGCTTGGGTGAAGGTCAGTGTGAGAGAGGCAGTTGACACGTGCAGATCTTGATGCCAATCTTCATATGCTAACAAGAGTGTAGAGATGGATTGGGGATTCACTGGGGATGAACTGGGTGCAGGGGCCAGCCACGTGCGCTGATGAAGGGGCGGCTTGGGCACAAGTCACCAAGAGATTAGCAGCTGGCAAGTGAAAATCCTGATGCCAAGCAAAAGCAGATTTAATATTGA
Organism: Penium margaritaceum; assembly: GCA_023375785.1. Classification (NCBI taxonomy): domain Eukaryota; kingdom Viridiplantae; phylum Streptophyta; class Zygnematophyceae; order Desmidiales; family Peniaceae; genus Penium; species Penium margaritaceum. The sequence goes on along the minus strand of SZWC01028044.1, from coordinate 14,919 downwards.
TTGATTGATTGATTGATTAATGGATTGGTTGATGATGATGAACTTACCAAGGGATGAACCATGTGTGCTAACTGTTGATTGATTGAGGATGATGATGATTCATGAAGCTAATGAGGATGATAAAGATAAGGAAACAAAGGAAACAGAGGGAGCTAATGATGAGGATGATAAAGGCAGATGAAGATGATGAAGTAGATGGAGCTGGAGGAAGAGAAGTGAGTGGCTATAGAGGAGGAGACTGCTCTGGGATGAGTAAGGAGTGAGGGAGCTACGAGACAAAGAGGTGGTCTGAGAGGGCAGATCCAAAAGATGATGCAGTAAGAGGCTGACATGAGGTGGAAGAAAATTCTGATGCAGATGAAGTAGATTGAAGTAAATGCAGAATTTGCAGGAGGAAGAGACATGGAAAGCATTCTGAGAGACCGGAGCGATAGCAGAGAGGTGACCTTGTCATAAGGCCATGAGGAGGTGTAGGAGCGGTAGATGAGATTCTGAGAGCGTAAAATCTGTAAGAAACAGAGTTAGAGGGTAGCAATGGATTTGGATAATAGAAACAAGGATGGCAAGGAAGGGGGCAGGAAGTTTCCGCTGAACATGGCGGCATCCGGCTGCTCGGATGTTGCTGAAAGCTATTGGCAACAGATGAGGCCGGACGTTGCCACAGGCATTAGACTGGACGTAGGGCTTGATCTCAGTAAGAGATGTTGTCAAGGATCAAGGAGAAAGGCAAGACGGTGCTACTGATGTCAAAAAACGATGAGAAAGGAGAGTGATCAGGCAAGCAAGAAGCTGATCTGTTGACGAGGTTGGAGGGTAAGAACCACTATGTGTGGACAAAAGCTAACCAGGCAGAGAGGAATATTCAATGTTTCATATTCTCAGGGACATTCACAGCAGGAGAGCCTCTGTATACATTGTTGTTAACATTTTTTCTTAGTTTGCAGTTGCTTTTGTTTCTACCCTAGAAGAAGAAAAACACATGTTTCATTTCCCTGATTCGCACATCCTACACCATTTTGTGGTGGTCGCCAGTACCAATGGAGTTAAGAACTTACATTATATAAGAATTCTGGAAGAATGGCTCATCAAGGATGAAAGCGTTATGCCAATTCTTTGGCTAAAAAATGGGCGCAGGGAATATTGACATTCTCTAGTTGATTTTGTGGTTGTCAAGGCAGAGGCAAACGTGCCAGAGACAACATAGGAAGTCCCACAATGGATCAGAGGGGACATTCATGACAGGATGAAGTGATGGGGGCAGAGACGTGATGACTAGGTCATGAGGCACCAGGCAATATTGCCTGAGGCTCTGACACCATGTCCGAAGAAATGGTAGTGCAAGAATAGTAAAGATTGAAGAAGGCAGAAGCAGTGCTAACTACAGAAGCACGGGAGCTTGACAAAAGCAAAGAGATGAGAGCAAGAACAAAGCGTTAGCTCAAAATTGGAGTGAGAGCAGATACGAGGATCCAGGTAGAGCACTGGTCATGAGAGTAAAAGAGGGCATGCTGAGAGAATGCAAGGGTCAAGAGAATTAGTCGTGTTGATGTAGGCAGAGTTTAGCAAGGGAATACAAGTGAATTAGAGGGGAGTTTCACGGGAAGTTCCTGAGATTGGATGGTGAAGGATGACCAAGCAAGGTATGGAAAAGTGGAGACACGATGGCAAGGGTTGTAGAACCAAAGGTCAACAGGATGGATTGAGTTATTCTGCGTCAAAATCAAGGAAATAAATATCCTCCGTACATGAATTGGGTAGTGTGGAAATTTTCTGGTTTTCGTTACCAAACCAGACTTCCGTGTTTGATGTGACCTCAAAGTCCTGTTTGGTGAAACTAAAATACATCTTAGGTGGAGGAAACAGGATAGTTTTTGTTCTATTTAATGATACACACGTTGTTGTACCATCACCAAAAGAGGACTTTCCCATGAACGGGGATGGGTTTCCATGACATTTCTTCCCGTTTCCGTGAAACAAACAACACATACCTATTTTGTTTTCCAAACTCATGCAACATGGCAGTTTTTCATAAGCTTACTTTGACTGCAATTGCAACCAAATTTGTTGAGTTTCAGAGCCACTTACAATTCCATTATCTTCTTTCAACCAAACTTCAAACCAAACTGCCAGTTGAACAAGAAGTACATTTTGTGTTGGGGTTCCGATTGTGGACCTCAACCACTATCTCCTTGCGCTGGGTGATGAGCCAATGGTTGAGGTTTTCACGATTGTGAACAGCACAACACTGCATTTTTCAATCACGAAACTCAGTGCCCAATGGTTTTTTCTTTCGTAACACGTCTGACGTTTGAGCTCACATGGATACCAACAATAAGACCCGCAAATTTTTTCATTGTTGTAGTGGTGTCCGACCATTAGAATTAAGCCTTCAACTTGCATTTGGAGTCGATCCACGGTTCCCAAATACGCTCATGGAAAAAAACAGACTGAAACTGCAAAAATTGGAGATATGGTGACTGAATTTACTGAAATCGGAATCATTTTCTAAAGACGATGCTTGTTAAACCTAATGGTCGTAATTTTTGGATAGGTTGCTAGCACACTAAGAACCTCCTGGTCAAAAAAAACCTGGGTAGTATTGAAGAATATTAATGTGATCCACTAGCTGCATCTTTCTCACAATGGCCAAAAGTGCCCTCCGCCAAGGCTTAAGGTAAAACGTGGGACCTTGGTTATTTCTTGGAAATTCTGGACAGAGACTCGTCCGTTTGAGGCATGAAATTTGTAAGGTAGTCAAATGGCAACCTTTAGAAGGGTCATGGCTTGTTGGAAAGCTTAGGAGCTGAAACACAAGCCCACAAGAACTGGGCATTAACGGTTTAGTATGAAGTTAATGGCACTACTACAGAGTAAGGTTTGTCTCTTGTAGAAATTGTTGACGTGAGAAAGTTGTTGCACATAACACATCAAGTGCCTCAAACATCAGGCACACTATTGTACGTGGAGACACTAGCAAAAACACAAGAAAAAAAAACCTGCCCGGGACGTAGGCCTCCACTATGTGGTTGGTGGAAAACATCTAGCACCCTTGGCGATGCTTTGGTGGTGTTATACCACCCACACAAAGCCCCCACATGGTGGTACTTATCACACAAAGCTGACTCAGGCACAGAAAACCCCCCTAAAAGTTGGCTTGCCACCCTTGTTGCGGTTAGAACCACACATGAAGATTTTTTTGGCACATGCAACGCGAGAAAACTCCTAAATGCGACTTTTTGTGTTGGCGCATCGCACCCATGCGCGGTTTGGTCGCTAGCTGTGTTGGCAAGGCCGTGTCATGGATTTTCCCATTGACTTACGTGACTTGCCTTTGGATTTGTCGCATCACTCCCTCATGCGCACATGCGCACATGCGCACGTGATTTCTTGCTACCGTTTCTTGCATATCCACACAAAACCAGTCACAAAAATAGACCACCTACCACCAAACTTTTCTCTTACTTGCGCTTGCGATTCATGCCCAAAAAAACATTTTCCGGGGACAACCCACCGGCTGCCCGGTCGTTGCGACAAGTCAAACCCGTTGCAACCTCCCCTCCTTTTTTTTTTTTTCTCTCACTCACTCTCTCGCTTCCGTCCGGTGGTCAAGAAGTCTACCAGCTGGCATCTTGTCCTCGTATCAGCAGGTTTTGCCACCCAACCGCCAACACACTGTTACTTTCCCCTTCTCCTTCTCAGCTTCCTTCACCTGTTAAAGAGCCACCACACTTGGGAGAGGAGGGGGAGACTCATCATTAACGTCACCGCCACAAGCTCCCACTCTATCCACACATTGTTAACCACCATCCGCCAAGGCCACAACATGCCCCTCCGATGGTATCACACAACCACGTATGGGGTAAAGATCCCCTTTGTCAGGTGTCTCAATGGCAATGACCCCTTCCGTCACAGCACAACACCCCTCCACAATAAACTCTACCTTACTGTGAGGAGGAATCCATGGGATGCGGTTCCGACATTTGTCTGATCGTCTCTTGGTGGCTTATGTCTTCTGTTTTTGGGCAAATCAGAGACTGAGGGTGAGCTTTCTGGTCGCCTCACGCTATGTGAGCAGGAATTCAGGACAATCCGTTTGCGAAGGGAATAACAGCAGTTTTCCTTGGTTTTTGTACATTGACATGATCACAACATTTATAGGGCTAGTCATGTGCTTTCCAACGCACTGAACCGCGCGCAATGTGGCTAAGATTAGCCCAAGTTACGCTTGCCGAAGCCCACGTCTCACCCACCACAGAAGCCTGATGTTGCCACACGCCGTGGCGCCTTCCTTCAGGTGCAAAGCGCCTTTCCCAAGGCGCAGATCCCATTGCACGTGATTTATGGGTCCCCTGCACTGTTTTCATGCACCTCCCTCACTTTTGATTTGAGTTTGGTGATGGGGTGTGACGAGGTTTCAAACCTGTCCGTGGACAAGCAGTCAGAATTTTGACGAAGTCCCCAAGTAACAAAACGTATTACTGAGTTTCGGACGCCGAGCCATGATTTTAGCCAAGTCCCTCAGTAACAACCTGCACTTCAGGATCCGGTGGATGATCCACCTGTTCAGGTGGATCATCCACCAGACGCCTCGGCAGGCCTCCCGGAGCAATTTCTCCAGATGGTGTTTTTGTTACTCGGTCCGGTTGATTATCCACCGGATTTTGAGTCACAGCTCCTCCTAGAGCCGCTGTGCACATCCCAACATTGGAAGACCATATCTCCCTCTATACTTGTCTGATTCTAGTAAAACAACTTCCACTGGATTCAGCAACTTGTCAACTTTAAGGGGAAAACTTTAGGATCTGAGCAATCCTCGAGCCGCTAGATCCACCGGAGCAAATTCTCCTCTTTCTGGCGGCTCGTCGGTGCCTCCCGGCGCCGTGCTTGGGGCATTTTTTCAACTTTCGTCCCCTTGCACCTGCCATGCCCGCTGCTCCAGCTTGCTCTCACTCATCTTCCACTGCACCCTCCAGCCCATCATAGCTGGTCATTCCGAGCCCGGCCATGCTCATTGTGTGCCGGTCCGTGGGTTGGGCTTTGGTCAAGCAATCTGCAAGCATGTCGTGCGTTCTGCAGTGCTACAACACCATCTACCCCTTCTCGACCATGTCCCGTGCGTAGTGGTAATGCACGTCAATGTGCTTCATCCTCTTGTGCTGCGTTGGGTTGTTGGTCAGCGAGATGGAGCCGGTGTTGTCCTCTTGTACCACCGCAAGCTCCAGCTACGGCATGCCGAGCTCCCCAAGCAACCTGCAGAGCCACACCGCCTCATTGACCGCCTCGGCCACAGCGATCTACTCTCCTTCCACTGTGGAGGTGGGAACGCAGTCCTACTTCCTGCTCCACCACGAGACCGCTACACCAGCGAGGAAGAACACGTAGCTGGATGTGGACTTCCGCTTGTCCACATCCCCAGCGAAGTCTGCATCCGTGTAGCAGACCAGATGCAACAGGTCCACCCGCCCTTTTCAGTCAAACCTCAAGCGCGCTTGCTGCATCGCCTGCAGGTAGCGGGGGATGCGCTTGACCGCCTGCCAGTGTAGTGGCCCTGGATCGGCCACGTACCTGCTCGCTTGGCCCAGCGCGTAGGCCAGGTCCGGTCGAGTCGCCACCATAGCGTACATGAGGCTGCCCACCACTGATTGGTAGGGCATCCCTACCATATCCTCCCGCTCTTCTTTTGTTTGCGGCGCCATTGCTGCACTCAGTTCACAAGTCGTGGAGACAGGACTGCACACTGGTTTGCACTCCTCCATGCCGTACTGCTTCAGCACCTCAGCCACGTATTTGGCCTGTCCCAGCTCAAGCGTGCGTGTCCTCCGGTTCCGCGTAATGCTCACCCCAAGGTAGAACTCCAGCTCCCCCATGTCTTACATATAGAACCTACTGCTAAAGTGCTCTTTAAGTTGCTGTAGGCTCTGCAAGTCTGATGAGCACAAGATCAGATCGTCCACGTAGATGGCGACGATCTGATGGAGCTTCTTGCCGCACCACACGTACACGCTGTGATCCGTTTCACAGCGCTTGAGGCCGAGTTGTGCCATGAAACTATCCATCTGCTGGTACCAGTATCCGGGCGATTGTTTTAGCCCATACAAGGACTTCCGTAGCTTGCACACCTTGCCCTCCGGTGCCTCCACCCCCTGTAGCACCTCTATATAGATTTCTTTGTCGATGATGCCATTGAGGAAGGCTGTTCTTACATCCATCTGGTGGAGCTCCATGTCCTTCGCGGCTGCCAATGCAAGGATCGCCCAAATGCTTGTGAATTTGGCAACAGGGGCGGATGTCTCATCGTAGTGCTCGCCTTTACGCTGTGAGTATCTGTTTGCCACAATCCACGTCTTGTACTTGTCCACCACACCTTCTTTTGTGAACTTGGTCTTGAAGACCCACTTTGAGCCGATGACCTTGGCGTCTTTCGGCCTGTCAACCAACTGCCACGTGTCATTTTGAGCAATTGAGGCCAACTCCGACTTGATGGAGGCGTCCCACTGCTTCCTCTCAGGCCGTGCAAGCATCTCTTCCATAGTTTTCGGTTCTGTTATTGCAGCCAGCATGCACCGCGTCATGTCGATCCATCGACTGGTGCCTGCATTGAAATGCTTCCCCGCTCTCCACTGCCTCCCACCGTGGCTCAGCAGTTTTGGTGGCGTCTCGACGCCCTGCTGCGATCCTTCCGACTGTACCTGCCACGGTGAAACATCGACTGGACGGCTCCCCAAGGATCTCTCCCGCTCTAACGAATCATCAACCGGACAGGCGGCACGTCCGTAGGATGTTTCTTGGAAGCTTGACGCAAAATCTGCCAGGAGTGCGCGATTCGACACCCGCGGTGCCTCCTTCGACGGATCATTCCACTGGATCTCCAGCCCAGCTACATTGTCTTTGGAGTCCTTTGCGACGGCTGATGCACCTGCTGCACCATCGCGCTCCAATGCCACATCATCGACCTCCGCGTCCGCCAGCTCCTCCTTGTAGTCAAGGACCTGGAATCACTTCCCCTATGTTGGAGTGTTCCCAATGCTCATGTTGTTGCTGCTGCTGTTGAAGCTCTCCTGCTCATCGAACTCGACATCACAGCTGCGGATTATCTCTTGCGTGTGCAGGTCCCATAGCCGGTACGCCTTTTGCGTGCTCTCACAGCAAAGGAAGAAGCACGGCTTCGCCCGCGGTTCCAGCTTGTTGTCGCGTCGCTTCACCGCCTACACCATTGCGTGCGCTTTGCACCCGAACACCTTCAGGTGCACCACATTTGGCTTGCGCCTGCTCCAAATCTGCTGCGGTGTCTTCCGGCCGTCCTTACCCTTCAACACCTTTCTTGGGGTAAGGTTGATGGTGTAGCTTACTGTACGCACAGCTTCTGCCCAGAACCCTTGTAACAACCCCGCATCTAAAAGAATGGGCCGTACCATGTTGAGCAGCGTCTGGTTCGTCCGCTCTGCCACTCCGTTGGACTATGGCGAGTATGGCATAGTGTGTTCCCACTTGATGCCCTGCTGCTTCGTCCACCCGCTGCAGCCCATGTACTCTCCGCCATTGTCGCTGTGTAGCGCTCTGACCTTCCGGCCAGTCTGCCTTTCCTGCGCTGCGACTTACTCCTTCAGCCGGTCCAGGACCTCGCCTTTCCGCTTCATGAAGTACACGTAGAGTTTTCTGCTACAGTCATCAATGAAGGTAATGAAGTATTTCAAGCCATTGTTTGGCGGCATTTTGAACGGTCCATACACGTTGTTGTGCACGACCTCCAGCAGGTCCTTTGCACAAGCCTCATTCTCATTGAACGGCTTACGCCGCGCCTTGTCCAAAATGCAAGGTTCAAACTTTTTGTGCGCTACTACATCTGCTGCCGTGTCTACCGCACCATCAATGCCGAGGACGCGCACCATGTCCCGCTTTTCCATCTCCTTAACGGTTGTGGGTGCCGAAATCCCCAACCGTTTGTGCCACAGCTTAAGATCATCGCTTTCCCGTTGGCCGTTTTGACGACGCGCTCCTACAAATGTGCTACATTGGATGCCGCGAGGACCACCTTGGTCTCCACAATGTGGAGACCGCCCTTGCGCTTCGCCTCGAGCACGACCTCATCGTCGGCGTCCATGCGCACCACTGCGCCTTTCCTACGGAAGAGCACCTCATACCCCTTGCCCGTCAAGCGGCTGACACTCAGGATGTCAGCCAGGCCGGGGACATGCTGTACATCATGGATTGTGCACAGCTCCTTTTCTACCACCCACCACAACTTCTACCTCCACATCACCTTGGCCGGCCGCTGACTTGACTTTGTTGTTCGCAACCACCATTGCCTTGGAGGATTTCTCGTAGGTGACGTACCCCACCTTCTCAACTTGGGTGTGCCCCTCTGCCCTGGAATCCAGGCACTGCCTCTTGGCCTTCTTAAGGAAGTGGTTCTTGTTGCCGTTGAGGAGCAACCTACCCTTGGTGTTTTTGCCACTGGCCTTAGCCTCGTCCGGGCACTCACAAACCCAATGGCCCTACTTGTCGCACTTGCGGCACACACCTTTCTTGGCACCTTTCTTGCCGCTTCCCTTTGCGTCGCTTCCTTTTCCCCCGCTTCCGCGACCTCGCGTTTTGGTGACGAGGGCCAATGAGGAAGACAATGATTCCCCGCAGCTCCGGCACTGCACCTTGTTGCAAATGTACTCTGCAACCGCGCCATAGTTGAGATTGTCCTCTGACCATCCTCCATGGACAGTGATGAGTGGACCCCAACGGTCAGGTAGGGCCATGAGGAGGGCCATCGCCTGCACCTGCGTGTCAATCTTCCACCCCACGTCATTGCATTGTGAGACAAGCGACTCGATCTGCTACATGGCGGAGATGATATCATCTCCCTTCTTGATTCACACCATGAGGAGCCGCTTCATCGTGAAGACTTTGTTCGCGAGCGACTTGGATTAGTGGATGGCACATAGCTTTTGCCATCTTGCAGCCTTGGAAGTGTTGGCCTGAGGGTGAGTGTGCACCCTGGAGGGTCCCTAGCAGTGGTTGTTTCACACCACCAACTGTTTTTGGAGAGACTGAAACTGTGGAGGCAACTGGTTCCAAGGATGGCAAAACACTGGTCAGAGATTGAGGCAGCAGTTTTGGCCTCAATTGGATGGGAATTAACACTTGATCAAGGCTCACAAGCAGTGGAATTTTATAGCCACTGATCTAAGATTTCCAGAACACCAAAGCATGCCAGATTTGGACCTTCCTAGCACATTCTATGGCTTCTAGAGTGTTCCTTGGTAGGCTGTCCTTTTCCCACCTAGGAAGGCATCCCTTCCCTCCTCTAGAAGCTTCTGCCCCTTCCTAGATTCCTCAGCTTGCTTCTAGTAGGAGGGAAGGAATCCAGAAGACCAAGACACCTCTAGATGTCTTGTAGGACAAGGCACCCCTTCTAGAAGGTGTGCCACCTTCCTGGACCCTCACCTGGCCTTCTAGAAACTTAAAGAGGAACTCTAGAGGTTGAGCTAGCTTCCTGGCATCTATTTTCCACCTCCCTTGAGGCAGGGCATCATTTCATCTTGTGGGACTTGAACCCGGGCCCCTGCCTCTAGAGGTGGACACCATTAACCACTAAGCCACTAAGGCTTGTCTGTTTGGTGTTCCTTNAAGACCAAGACACCTCTAGATGTCTTGTAGGACAAGGCACCCCTTCTAGAAGGTGTGCCACCTTCCTGGACCCTCACCTGGCCTTCTAGAAACTTAAAGAGGAACTCTAGAGGTTGAGCTAGCTTCCTGGCATCTATTTTCCACCTCCCTTGAGGCAGGGCATCATTTCATCTTGTGGGACTTGAACCCGGGCCCCTGCCTCTAGAGGTGGACACCATTAACCACTAAGCCACTAAGGCTTGTCTGTTTGGTGTTCCTTTTTGGAGTCACTCCTGCCATGGTGAGGAGCATCATTCCAACAATCTCCCCCTTGTACGTCACCCATGGCAGTTGTCCATGCTCAGCGTGCAACTCAAGAGGCTTGGGAAAGCCCACGCTCCATACAAGTAGCATCATGCCTGTCTTTGGGTTGCGCCTTTGTCATGGCATCAGCAAGTATGTGCTTTGTGCCGCAATGCACAAGCACTAAATCACCCTTTGCAACAAGATCTCGTGCAAAGTGATGCCGGATCTCTATGTGCTTGGTCCTCTGGTGTAGCACAGGGTTCTTGGTCAGGCTGATGGCACTCATGTTGTCAACATTGAGTGCCGTTGGCTTCTTTTGCGGCACCCCAATCTCCTTGAGCAATCTCCGCAGCCATAGTGCCTCCTTTGCAGCTTCCGCAAGCGCAATATACTCCGCCTCAGTGCTGGATAGAGCCACACTATCCTGCTTCCCAAGACACCGCTGCACCACCAAGCACAAAAACATAGCCTGATGTTGACTTGCGGTCATCAACGTCACCTGCCCAGTCAGCATCAGAGTAGCCAACCAACTCGAGGGAGTCAGTCCGTGCTCCCCCTCCAAACACAAGTCGTGAATGTGTCGTTGCCTTCAAGTAGCAGAGGATTCTCTTCCCCGCTTGCCAATGTAGCGGCCCCGGATCAGCAACATGGCGGCTCACTTGTCCTTTAGCAAAGGCAAGGTCAGGCCGCATCGCCACCATGGCATACACTATGCTGCCAACTGCGGACTGGTACGGTACTCCAGCCATCTCCGCCTTCTCGTCCTCCGTGCTTGGGCCCATGCTCAAGCTCAGCTCACATGTCGTTTTCATAGGTGTGCCGATGGGGTTGCACTCCTCCATGTTGTAGCGGTGGAGCACCTCCTGCACATATTTTTCTTGGCCCATCTCCAGCGTGCGTGTTTTGCGGTCCCTCTTGATGGCGATGCCAAGGTAGTAGTCAAGCTCGCCCATGTCTGTCATCTTGAACCGGCCGCCAAGCTGTTGCTTCAGGCTCTTGAGCTCCCCCTCATCCGAAGACACAAGGATGATGTCATCCACGTAGAGGAAGACAAATTGGTGGAGTCCTGGCTGATTACGCACGTACACGCTGTGATCGGCCTTGCACAGCTTGAAGCCAAGCTCACCCATGAAACTATCCATCTTGAGGTACCACATGAGCGGAGCTTGCTTCAGTCCATAGAGCGCCCTGCGAAGCCGGCACACCTTCCCTTGCGGCGCATCCACCCCCTCTGGCACCTCCATGTAGACTTCCTTGTCCAGGTCGCCATTGAGGAACGCGGTTTTCACGTCCATTTGGTGGATTTTGTAGTCGCCTGCCGCTGCCACCGAGAGGATAGTACGGATGGAGGCAAACTTGGCAACTGGTGCAAAGGTCTCGTCGTAGTGCTCCCCTTTTCTCTGGGCATATCCTTTCGCCACCAGCCGCGCCTTGTACCACTCCACCTTCCCCTCCTTTGTGAGCTTCTTCCGGAAGATCCACTTGGAGCCAATGATTTTCTCGCCCTCCGGCCGGTCAACCAGCTCCCAAGTGCCGTTCTCCTCGTGGGAGACAAGCTCAGATTTTATTGCTCCCTCCCACTCAACCCCATCCTTCCGCTGCAGTGCCTCCTTTACAGATTGACGCTCCTCTTGCGTGAAGAAGGCTTGTGCAAACCCAGTCCAAATGCCCTTGTTGGCATCATACCTTTTGGTCCTTCTTTGCACACGGTTACTCGTGCGGGGCTCTTGAGGCGGTTGTTGTTGTTGCTGTCCCCTTTTGGCGCCATCCTCTCCAAGCGCCTGCTCCCCCTCTCTTGGAGACCTTGGAGACATCTGTTGACTCCCCACCTCCACGTCCATCTCCGGTGCTTCGGATTCCTCATCCGAACTGGCCGGAATAAAGTCTGCCGCTCGCCCATCCCTCAGGCGATGCTCTCCGGTTGGTGGTGATGCGAGGATGTCACCCTCATTCACGTCCTCCGGCGTCTCCCCCTCAAGGAGTGGCATCCACTCCCCCCTCTTGGAGAGACCTGCCTCCTTGTCTGTCCAACGGCTTTTCTCGTCGAACGTGACGTCGCGACTCCGCACAATCTGCTGCCTCCTTGGGTCAAAGAGCCGATACGCCTTGCTTCCGCTCTCATATCCAAGGAAAATACACCGGCGGGTACGCGGGTCCAGCTTGCTCCGTCCCTCACGTGCCTGCACCATTGCATGTGCAACACAACCAAACGTGCGGAGGTGACCCACNTCCACGCATTGCTCTCCTTGTCCTTCAGCGGCTTGGTCGGCATGAGATTCATGATGTACGCTGCTGTCCTTGCCGCCTCCGCCCAATACCGTTGTGTAAGGCCGGCGTCGCTCAACATGGATCGCACCATGTTAAGGATTGTGCGATTCGCTCTCTCTGCGACGCCATTCTGTTGTGGGGAGTGTGGATTTGTTTTCTGCCACTCAATCCCCTTGCTCTTCATCCACCCAAGGCACCCCGCATATTCACCGTCGTTGTCACTCTGGAACGCCTTCACCTTCAACTCTGTTTGCCGCTCCACATCAGCCACAAACTCTTGCATGCACGCAAGGACCTCACTCTTCCGCTTCATTGGGTAGAGGTAGAGTTTCCGGCTGTGGTCATTGATGAAGGTGAGGAAGTAGCCAGCTCCGCCGATGGAGCTCTCAAGCGGTCCACACACATCTGTGTATACCACGACCATTTTTGCCGATGCACGCGTCCTCTTGGCGACAAACAGCTGCCGAGTTGATTTGCCAATGATGCATGGCTCACACACGGTCTCCTTGGTTCCATCGAGGCCGCTGATTTGGAGACCCCGCACCACTTCCTTCTTAGCCATCTCCTTCACTGTTGATGGAGAAATGTGGCAGAGTCGGCGGTGCCATAGGTCCAGGTCTCCTCCATCCTTTGTTGCAAGATTGGTGGCGTTGGACCCCACCCGGCTGCTGAGGATCTTCGCGCGTAGCAAGTACAAGTCCTCCTCCCTCTTGGCATGCGCAATCACCTCACCTTTGCTCTCTTTGCGGATGACGGCCTCCTTCTTTGTGAAGAGCACCTCAAGTCCCTTATCGGTAAGGTGGCTGACGGAGAGCAGGTTTGCCCCAAAGTTGGGCATATGCAGCACATCGTAGATTGTGCTCGTGACAGGTTTGCCGTCCACAATTGACTCAATGCGGACGTTACCCTCACCGGCGGCCACCTCTGTTTTTCCATTGGCCACCGTCATGCGTCTCTCCGAGGCGCCGTACGTGACAAATGCTGCCCTGTTGCATTGCGTGTGGCAGCCTGATCCGGAGTCGATGACGGCAACTCCCGGATCCTTCAAGTTGGTGGAGTTGTACGCCATAAGGGCGTGCTCATCTTTCTTCCCGCCCCGCTGCGACCGATCTGTTTTCTTCTTGGGACAGTTGCGCACGTAGTGGCCCTCCTTGCCGCAGTTGAAGCACTCCCCCTTCTTGTCACCCTTCTTAGTGCCCTGTTTGGCACCCTTCCACTTGTCGCCTCGGCCTCCACTTTGAGGATGAAC
>SZWC01028042.1:16573-26747 GCA_023375785.1 Penium margaritaceum | reverse complement strand
TGCTTTCCAAGGATGCAGTGACGATGAGCAAGCGTCCACGACAAGTATCTGCATTCAGACAGGGGGTTGCTTCTGTTGGCGGTGAGGGTGCAGCTGAGGATGACGATGGGAGTGAATCTAATGACTCATCCGAGGCACTTAAGGAGGATGAGGAGGAAAAGGAGGACAAGTAGAAGGAGGAGGAGGAGGAGGAGGAGGAGGAGGAGGAGGATGATGAGGACAAGGTAAACGGAGACAGGGAGGGCAGTAAGAAAGGGGAATAAGGCAACTCGAAAGGGAAAAAGGATAGAAAGTAGCACACAAAAGAGAAATAAGAAGGGCACTGCATCTTCCCGAGTGACATCTCTGGCTCCTGTGGCAGGGGCCACAGAATACCTTCAGAGCTTGGCGTGCTACTACCTAAGAGAAGTTGCGCAGCAAAACTAAAGAAGCTGTGTCCATCCAGCCCTCCTCGCCGGTCAAAGGTGCACCATCACTTTATTGCGCCACTAGATCGTCATTCTCTGGCCCATTGCAAGGTCTGAAATGACGACACAGTTTGCGGCAAACAATTCAAGTGCAAGGATGCCCGAACCACTGGCATGCGGAAACATTTGACGAAGTATCATTATGATGTGTGGGCTGAATGCTTCCCCAAGAAGGCTCTGGCTGAAGCTGCAGAGCATGCAAAGATGGAAGAATAGGAGCAGCTTTTCCATAAGAAGAACCAAAACATTTCCCTGCTCATGAAGCTTGGTGTCGTGAGGTAAGTTTGAGTTACAATGAGTTGTTAAGTGCATGAGTTTCTGCTTGCATTTGTTTCTATTTTCATGAGTTTCTGTTTGCCTCAGTTTTTCATGAGTTTCTGTTTGCATGAGTTCTGTTTGTATGAGTCTATGTTTGCATGAGATTCTGTTTGCATGAGTTTCTGTTTTCATGAGTTTCTGTTTGCATGATTTTCTGTTTGCATGATTTTCTGTTCGCATTATTTCCTGTTTGCCTCCGTTTCTGTTTGCCTCCAAACACGTTCGCTTGAGTGNCATGCACACACACACACACACACACACACACACACACACACACACACACACACACACACACACACACACACACACACACACACACACACACACAATGCTGTCCAATGGGGATCGACACTGGTCTCGATCTTGAATATCTTGAATTAATCTCGTCTCATTGTCTCGTACCACACCTAATTGAGATAATCTCGTAAGTCTGGTTCGAGACAAAAAGAGGCTGAGAGAGTCGGGACACTATGTCGATACGCTTCGAGATTCTTGGATCGTACCAAGGTTTTCCGCTAACAGCGCGGTGGGACTGACATTGTTCCCCTGACGATTGCGCCAACGATCTGCTGATCCCGGGCAGAAAATGCCCGCCAGTCCTGTGTGTCAGGCCTGGGCCACACGCGCAGGACCTGCATGTTCTGTTCTACTTAGGAACAGAATCTGTGCGTCGTGTTGGTTTGAACAAGAAAACCCTTACACAGTCAAACCATGCGATTGCTTCTGGCAACACTGCTTTTGCAGCCAATGAACCTGCACTGTATGGAAGTTTCCACTTTGTGGGCCAGGTGCATTGACATCAAGAACCTTCTGATTGTTAGTCTGACACATATTTGCCTGTATTGCATGGATTTTATACATTTGTTTTTTTGGGTTGCACTACAAACAAACAAAGCAGTAAATATGAGTTGCAGGAGGATTGAATCTTTCAACACCAAATGAAACAAAACAAAAGCTAGTACGCCGGTGCCTTCGCCCAGGATGGCACCTCTAATGTTGCGACTTTGTGCCACCGCCGTGTGCCTCTACCGCGCGGTAGCGGCACGAAGCCGAGATAACTGTTCATGGGGTCGGGTTGCTGCGTTACGCAAACCCTAGGCAGACTTGACAGTTTCCGGTAGAGCTACTCTAGGACGTCACCGTGACCACCGGTGGAGGCTCCCTCTCTTCAAGGGTTCAAGTGCAATAATGGCCAACGGGTCCTCTACAGCACCTCACAGCATAAGTGGACTAGCACTCCTTAACGTGGGCGCTTCCGCATGTCCTCAGCAACCTGTACTAGCCCCGCCTGTGACTCGTCATCATGTGTAAAGCATGGCAGCAATGGTGTGCGATGAATGCCATGCGGGCCAGCATGACAGCAATGGTGTCCCCCCCCCCCTCTCCCACCCCTGTGCTTTCTTCATTGAAGGTTAGAGCACCTTGCTGCCTTGTACAACCTCCATGAATCCTAGCTTTGAAGGTGCTATTGGGCGTCCTGAGGGCCTGCTTTCCAAGGATGCAGTGACGATGAGCAAGCGTCCACGACAAGTATCTGCATTCAGACAGGGGGTTGCTTCTGTTGGCGGTGAGGGTGCAGCTGAGGATGACGATGGGAGTGAATCTAATGACTCATCCGAGGCACTTAAGGAGGATGAGGAGGAAAAGGAGGACAAGTAGAAGGAGGNGGAGGAGGAGGAGGAGGAGGAGGAGGAGGAGGATGATGAGGACAAGGTAAACGGAGACAGGGAGGGCAGTAAGAAAGGGGAATAAGGCAACTCGAAAGGGAAAAAGGATAGAAAGTAGCACACAAAAGAGAAATAAGAAGGGCACTGCATCTTCCCGAGTGACATCTCTGGCTCCTGTGGCAGGGGCCACAGAATACCTTCAGAGCTTGGCGTGCTACTACCTAAGAGAAGTTGCGCAGCAAAACTAAAGAAGCTGTGTCCATCCAGCCCTCCTCGCCGGTCAAAGGTGCACCATCACTTTATTGCGCCACTAGATCGTCATTCTCTGGCCCATTGCAAGGTCTGAAATGACGACACAGTTTGCGGCAAACAATTCAAGTGCAAGGATGCCCGAACCACTGGCATGCGGAAACATTTGACGAAGTATCATTATGATGTGTGGGCTGAATGCTTCCCCAAGAAGGCTCTGGCTGAAGCTGCAGAGCATGCAAAGATGGAAGAATAGGAGCAGCTTTTCCATAAGAAGAACCAAAACATTTCCCTGCTCATGAAGCTTGGTGTCGTGAGGTAAGTTTGAGTTACAATGAGTTGTTAAGTGCATGAGTTTCTGCTTGCATTTGTTTCTATTTTCATGAGTTTCTGTTTGCCTCAGTTTTTCATGAGTTTCTGTTTGCATGAGTTCTGTTTGTATGAGTCTATGTTTGCATGAGATTCTGTTTGCATGAGTTTCTGTTTTCATGAGTTTCTGTTTGCATGATTTTCTGTTTGCATGATTTTCTGTTCGCATTATTTCCTGTTTGCCTCCGTTTCTGTTTGCCTCCAAACACGTTCGCTTGAGTGTATTTTTGCCTCCCTTTCCTTTTGCTTTGGCTATGAAAATGTGCAGGCACACCCAGAAGGAGCTCATTGACGACATCGTCACAATGCTCACAGATGACAGCGTTTCTTTTAATTTGGTGTAAGGTGTAGGTTTCTGCCGTATCTGTGAAGGGGGAACTGGATTTAAGCCACCCTGCAGGCATAACTTGTCGACCTCCATCGTCACTGGTGCCACCAAAGATTTTGACATCATGAAAAAATACGTCCAGTCGCAACCAGGAAAACTTCGACTCACGCGTAATGGGTGGTAGGGGAAAAACCTCCAACACTACCTTGGCGTGATGTGCCACTGGCTCAATGAACAGCTGAAAATGGATTCGCAGATTCTGGGCCTGCATCCCATGGATGGCTGCCAGAATGGGGAGGTGAAAGCCCAAGCTGTCAAATGTAGCATCTGGAACAGGTGGGATCTTGGTGGTCGTGTAGCTAGCATAACTCTCAAGAACACATCTGCCAATGTGGCAGCCATGCGCAACCTTGCAGCGAAAAGGTAGGAGAGTTTGACCTGTCCATGATGATGAGATGTGCTTATCATGTAGTCAATCTGTGTGTGAAGGATTTCATCAACAAAGCAGGTATGCATTGCATTAATTCTTCATTGCATAATGTTCTGAATGCATGATGTTTTCTTTGTGTGATGTTCTCATTGCATCATGTTCACGTTGCATCATATTCAGATTGCATCATCTCCAGATTCCATTATGTTCTGATTGCATAATGTTCACATTGCATCTTATTCATATTCCAGCCTTTTCAGATTAAATCATGTTCCAAGTTCATGTTTTCAATGCATGATGTTCTTATTGCAACATATTCTCATTGCATGATCAATTTCTGCCTGCAGCAGGTATTAAGGAAGTTGTGCATCTGGCGCGTGCTCCGGTCAATCATGCCAGCCACAACGACCTGGGGAGGCACCAATAGAGAGCATAGGATGGTTAAAACAAATTTGGACTGGTGGAAGATGTGCCAACTTTGTGGGGCTCAACGCATGACATGCTGAAGGCCCTGTTGGAGGGACAAGAGAATGGAGTCTCCTACATATCATGGAAGCATTGCCACCACTCCCCCACCAACCGCATTGCGCACATCGACATTAAGCCATCGCACAAACAATGGGTTTTCACAGAGCAGATTTGGATGCCCTGGAACTGTTTGCTGTCATCAGCAAGCTGGCTGAGACTTACCCTACAATCGGCAACGTGGTACCAAGGTTCCACGCTCTGCTTGACCACTGCGAGAACTCCCCGTAAACGGCCACTATTGTTGATGTAGCTTGGCAGTGCAACGCCGACCGGTTGAAGAAGCCACGTGGCTTGAGCGGGGTCACCTGGGACTGTGGGGGGTGAGACGGGATGGCTTGAGGGTCGGAGACCCTCAAGCACCGCGGTTTTGGCCTAGTCGGCCAAGGATTCCGTCGAATCCGTTACAGTTGAACTAGGGTCAGACCACCCCAGCAGCTCCTCTTCTGCAGCAGGCTCAAATCTTGAGGCTGGTGCATGGAAGTGGAAAGGAGTTGTTGCGCAGTAAATGGCTTCTGCAAGAGAGAAGCTGCATTAATACTCCACCATCTTTGACTCTTCCATCGCTCCAATTGCAAAGTGTATCCATCCCAGCTATGGCCCACTGTACTTCAAGCAAGCCCAGCAGCCTGGTATGTATAAATCTGCTTGTCGCAGGGCCCAAGATTATCTTGAAGGGATTTTCATCATCGGCTCGCCAGCACCCTCACAGCCTTGCACGCCACATTACCTTGGCTCATTTGCTTCTCTCTTGCTGCATCAAACTGGCACAACTGTGGATACTAGCTGGCGGGATGAACTGGCCACCTTTGAGTCAAAGCTAAACACAGGCATTGATGAGAACAAGGCGAGGTTTCCCCGCATTTTCAAGGCAGTGGGTGCCTTTTTTGCATCGCTTCAAGCAGCTCTCTTTCTGAGAACATCTTCTCCCAAGCAAGGCGCATTTTGGATGACCGGAAAGGCTTGGATGACACCACCTTCTTCAGAAAACTTGCGATCAGGAGGTGGAATAATGTGGTCTGCAAGATCCTCCGTGACATGGAGAACATTTGAGAACAGGCAGACTAGGTTCAGCTCTACTTGCGAGGGAGGAAGAAAGGGTGAAAGGGGGGGAGGGACGGAAGGGGGAAGAGAGATAGAGGGGGATGGAGAGAGATAGATAGATAGATAGAGAGAGAGAGAGAGAGAGAGAGAGAGAGAGAGAGAGAGAGAGAGAGAGAGAGAGAGAGAGAGAGAGAGAGAGAGAGAGAGAGAGAGAGAGAGAGAGAGAGAGAGAGAGAGAGAGAGAGAGAGAGAGAGAGAGAGAGAGAGAGAGAGAGAGAGAGAGAGAGAGAGAGAGAGAGAGAGAGAGAGAGAGAGAGAGAGAGAGAGAGAGAGAGAGAGAGAGAGAGAGAGAGAGAGAGAGAGAGAGAGAGAGAGAGAGAGAGAGAGAGAGAGAGAGAGAGAGAGAGAGAGAGAGAGAGAGAGAGAGAGAGAGAGAGAGAGAGAGAGAGAGAGAGAGAGAGAGAGAGAGAGAGAGAGAGAGAGAGAGAGAGAGAGAGAGAGAGAGAGAGAGAGAGAGAGAGAGAGAGAGAGAGAGAGAGAGAGAGAGAGAGAGAGAGAGAGAGAGAGAGAGAGAGAGAGAGAGAGAGAGAGAGAGAGAGAGAGAGAGAGAGAGAGAGAGAGAGAGAGAGAGAGAGAGAGAGAGAGAGAGAGAGAGAGAGAGAGAGAGAGAGAGAGAGAGAGAGAGAGAGAGAGAGAGAGAGAGAGAGAGAGAGAGAGAGAGAGAGAGAGAGAGAGAGAGAGAGAGAGAGAGAGAGAGAGAGAGAGAGAGAGAGAGAGAGAGAGAGAGAGAGAGAGAGAGAGAGAGAGAGAGAGAGAGAGAGAGAGAGAGAGAGAGAGAGAGAGAGAGAGAGAGAGAGAGAGAGAGAGAGAGAGAGAGAGAGAGAGAGAGAGAGAGAGAGAGAGAGAGAGAGAGAGAGAGAGAGAGAGAGAGAGAGAGAGAGAGAGAGAGAGAGAGAGAGAGAGAGAGAGAGAGAGAGAGAGAGAGAGAGAGAGAGAGAGAGAGAGAGAGAGAGAGAGAGAGAGAGAGAGAGAGAGAGAGAGAGAGAGAGAGAGAGAGAGAGAGAGAGAGAGAGAGAGAGAGAGAGAGAGAGAGAGAGAGAGAGAGAGAGAGAGAGAGAGAGAGAGAGAGAGAGAGAGAGAGAGAGAGAGAGAGAGAGAGAGAGAGAGAGAGAGAGAGAGAGAGAGAGAGAGAGAGAGAGAGAGAGAGAGAGAGAGAGAGAGAGAGAGAGAGAGAGAGAGAGAGAGAGAGAGAGAGAGAGAGAGAGAGAGAGAGAGAGAGAGAGAGAGAGAGAGAGAGAGAGAGAGAGAGAGAGAGAGAGAGAGAGAGAGAGAGAGAGAGAGAGGGCCGGAGTTCAACTGGATAGATATCAGGGGATAAATAGATGTTGTGGAGAAGTTCCCTTGTTGGAAACAATGAAAAAGATTATTTCATCCTCTCCATTGTTCCACTATTCTCCTTTCACTTCCTGGAAAACATCTAGTGTAACCAATTCATGACTTGTTCCAGCATGCAAAGACTCTACAATTGATTTTTTTTTTTTTGTAATTGTGTTGGCCATTCTGAAAGTAATTGCAGCTTCCTAAAGAGAGTCATACATCAGCTACCATAAAACACCTGGCCATCATAAAACACAAAGCGCTCATGTAACACTTAGCCATCATGACACACTCAGCCATCATGCAACTGAGCCATCATGACGTTCTTTTCTATCATGAAACACCTATATTTAATGAAAGAGGACATACATGGTCATTTTTACAACATTGAACTTCCCAGTGTCTGAGACCCATGCCGCAGAGTGATGTCATCATGGGTCGATGCTTATTGATTTGTTTGCAATGAATCATGTCACTAATGTCATGTGAATTTCCCCTTTAATGTAACAAATAATGATGCATCAAGGTTCATATCTAACATTAATTATTCAAGAAACATTCGAGTATGCATCATGACTGACATGAAAACATTAGTTTTGACCTTGCTGAACCAAAAGTGAACAAGAAAAAAGTAAGCATCCCCTTTCTTTTCATCCAAGCACAACGTGGAAATAAATCATGGCCCTTCTTCCACTTCGTCTGTTGATGTGACCATGTGTTTAGGAAAACAGACAGACAAAGTGTAACAAATACCTTTCATGTGAGCAAAGTGTGTCAGAACCCTGAAAACGCCAGGAACAAGGTCGAGATTTCTCCATGCAAAGTCGAGATCAAGATGAGGTCGAGACTCCTCAAGCGCAAATCGATACAAGATAGAGAC
Source organism: Penium margaritaceum (assembly GCA_023375785.1). Classification (NCBI taxonomy): domain Eukaryota; kingdom Viridiplantae; phylum Streptophyta; class Zygnematophyceae; order Desmidiales; family Peniaceae; genus Penium; species Penium margaritaceum. The sequence continues at coordinate 19,093 of SZWC01028042.1, read as the reverse complement.
AGTCTCATTCCTGAAGCATGATATGATACATCTTGTCTCAAAATGTATGAGACATCAGTTCAAGATCGAGACACCTCATTTTGATCTCGATTTCACAGCATTACACACACACACACACACACACACACACACACACACACACACACACACACACACACACACACACACACACACACACACACACCATACCACACCACACCACACCGCACCACACCGCACCGCACCACACCGCACCGCACCACACCGCACCGCACCACACCGCACCGCACCACACCGCACCGCACCACACCGCACCGCACCACACCGCACCGCACCACACCGCACCGCACCACACCGCACCGCACCACACCGCACCGCACCACACCGCACCGCACCACACCGCACCGCACCACACCGCACCGCACCACACCGCACCGCACCACACCGCACCGCACCACACCGCACCGCACCACACCGCACCGCACCACACCGCACCGCACCACACCGCACCGCACCACACCGCACCGCACCACACCGCACCGCACCACACCGCACCGCACCACACCGCACCGCACCACACCGCACCGCACCACACCGCACCGCACCACACCGCACCGCACCACACCGCACCGCACCACACCGCACCGCACCACACCGCACCGCACCACACCGCACCGCACCACACCGCACCGCACCACACCGCACCGCACCACACCGCACCGCACCACACCGCACCGCACCACACCGCACCGCACCACACCGCACCGCACCACACCGCACCGCACCACACCGCACCGCACCACACCGCACCGCACCACACCGCACCGCACCACACCGCACCGCACCACACCGCACCGCACCACACCGCACCGCACCACACCGCACCGCACCACACCGCACCGCACCACACCGCACCGCACCACACCGCACCGCACCACACCGCACCGCACCACACCGCACCGCACCACACCGCACCGCACCACACCGCACCGCACCACACCGCACCGCACCACACCGCACCGCACCACACCGCACCGCACCACACCGCACCGCACCACACCGCACCGCACCACACCGCACCGCACCACACCGCACCGCACCACACCGCACCGCACCACACCGCACCGCACCACACCGCACCGCACCACACCGCACCGCACCACACCGCACCGCACCACACCGCACCGCACCACACCGCACCGCACCACACCGCACCGCACCACACCGCACCGCACCACACCGCACCGCACCACACCGCACCGCACCACACCGCACCGCACACCACACCACACCACACCACACCACACCACACCACACCACACCACACCACACCACACCACACCACACCACACCACACCACACCACACCACACCACACAACACCACTCCACACCACACCAAACCACACCAAACACAAATTCAGTTGCACACCCACACATTCAGCGGCACGTACATGCATTCATTCTCATCTGTGCATATTCAGTCACGCACACTCGCGTACAGTTGGAAGCACGCACATTCACTTACATGCATGCACATTCCGTTCCACACACACAAAATCCTTCACATGCATGTACATTCAGTCGCATGCTCGCACATTCAGTCACACTCACACACATTCAGTCAAGCGCACACACATCCAGTTGCATGCATGGAAATTCAGTCGCACATAAACACATTCATTTAGTGACATGCATGCACATTCAGTGACCTGGAAGCACATGAAGTCACATGTACACACATTCAGTCTCACAAACACAAATTCATGAGCACGACCTCACATTTTTTTTTGGCATGCATTACTATTAAGTCGCATGTTCACGCATTCATTCATTTGGCACGCACCCACATACTTCTATTATCAACTGTGCGCATTCAGAGGCATGCCCACAATTCAGTCACACATACGGACATTAAGTGAATCACATGCAGATTGAGTCCCTTGCACATCAAATTGATTTTCATTCAAGAACAATCAGTCACACATGAACAAACATTAAGTTGCACGCACATACATCCAAAGACACTCACAAGAACTTGGTCGTACACATGCGCACTCATCTACACAAACTCATGCCGAGGACATGGGAGACGATGTTGTAAAGATATGTTTTCACATCATCTTGTGATTTTCAAGGGTGATGTTACCATCCAAGCATGCGGGAAGACCAAAACAATGCAAGATTAAAAGGTGAAAATGACCTGGTTCAAATATTTGAGTGACATGACAAATTAGTAAGGATGAGGGGGATGTGGGGGAGTGGAAAATAAAATGAACAATGGGAAAAAAAAAGACGAGAAGGACAAAGATGTGAAGGAGGAAAAGGACAAGGAGAATGACGAGGACTAGGACCACAAAAAGTTCAAGAGCAAGGTGGAGGCGGAGGAGGAGGAGGAAAAACAAGAGGAAAGGAGTGAGGAGGAGGAGAATGAGGATGACAATGATGATGAAGACGAGGACAAGGAAGAGGTGGTGGTCGTGGTGTTTTTGGTGGAGAATGAGGAGGAGGAGGAGTAGGAGGAGGAGGAGGAGGAGGAGGAG
>SZWC01028041.1:5000-28918 GCA_023375785.1 Penium margaritaceum | reverse complement strand
AGATAAAGATATAGATATAGATATAGATATAGATATAGATATAGATATAGATATAGATATAGATATAGATATAGATATAGATATAGATATAGATATAGATATAGATATAGATATAGATATAGATGGAAACCTGTCTCCCATGTTCTCTTCTACCGACCGAGTAGACAGGGATGCTAATCGACGGCGACATTTTTGTCTTTTATGCAGGTTCGACGAAATTAGTCTTAGGCACACCCGCGTTTCTTCTGTTTAAAGGAACAGGACCCACAAATAACAGGCCTTGTTCTTGTTCTGTTGTCTCGGCATTCTTCGAGGGGCGAAAGCGACTCGCACTACCACTCGCCCTTCTCACTCGTTCCTCGCTTCTGATTGGCCGGTGTGTTGTGTTTTGCACTTCTGGTTCGTCAAATATGTTGGCATAGATGACGAATCGATGCCAGCATCATCCGGTTTTGTTGCATGTTTCCCCAGTTTTTTTCGTTGGCGGTCATGTTGTACGTTCACCCCCAATCACATAGACATGCAATGGGAGGGCGCTTCCAGAATAGGGCTCTCCGAGTAACCAGGCGGGGGTACGGCTGTATCCAGGTACGAATCCGAACAGGAGGCAGTCCGCGTTAGGAGGGGGGGCGAACACGGCACCCGGCACATATTTATCCTTCGAACAAACGCCATCGTTTTCCCTCCATCGCGAGCGAACTAATGAAGCAGCCGGCATTCTTCGCGGCAGGGGTCAGCTCGCAAGGGCTCCAGAGCTGTTATTATCCGAGCCACACAGAAAAGGCGGCGCGCGGGCTCCGCCCAAGCTCAATATTTTCGAAAGACTGGCCCCAGATGAAAAAGACCGCCTCATCAATACTCGCTGATTTGCAGTTACTGCTCAGTCACAAAGTCTGACCAAGCAATGCACTGGAACAGTACTGCTTCGCTGGAAGAATATACGGTCGTGCAAATAGTTAAAGAGGCATGCCGTCGATTCGTGAGTGGTTCAAATGAACCGCAGTCGTGGACACATGCGAAGGATTGGAACGGCAATCGAGCATTTTGGAAGTGGAAAAGTTCGACATGGGTTTCCGTTTCTATTAGAGATTCAAAATTCGAGGTACATCCCGGAGAGGGACGTGGTTCACTGACTTATTTTGCGATGGAATGGTAACTAATTTACGGCAAGGGGCGACGTTATAGTGCACTCGGCTAAATCTTAAGTGTAGCGTAAAAAGGTCGTTACATGAAAATAGAATTCTAAACAAACCAAACAAATACTCGAACCTTACAGGAATGGACTGATATGCCGGCGGACTACCAAGTCAACCCCATTTTCGCTCGATTATAACTGAGACAACCCCATTCTGAGAAAAATGACTAAGTCGACCCCATTCTGGAAACTTAGAACTAGGTCACCCCTGCTTGAGGTGCTCCGGGGAATCATGGCTAGCACGCCCAGTACGGATGAAATATTATCGACGTCTTGCCTCCACCTCTGGCTCCATCGTCCCCAAAAATGAGGGTAACATTGCAATAATTTTCAGAAGGGGGGCAAGTTGGGAAACTAATAAAACAACGGGGGACCTTGCCAGAAATTTTCTTAATGGGGGCAACAAAGTCATTTTCCTCATAATGAGGGCGTCTCAGACATGGTCGGCCAAAAAATTGGGCAATCGAGGAATCAACTGTTGATATGCAGCACATCGCATTTAAAAAATACCATACCAACCATTCACATGAAATTCAACTATTACTTCAGTATGGCATAATGTTTATGCCATGTTGATGTTGCATGAATTTAGCGTCAACTTCCTAAAACCCCTATTTTAACAATAAACCCCCTCTGTAGAAGGGGTTCATGAATGTTTTAATGAAGGGTTTGGAGGGGTTGCGTGAGAGGTCTTAAACTCCCCATGCATAAAATGAGAACCTAATAGGCTCTCCTACCATGATCCCAACAAAGAGCTCACAATCTTCATCCAAAAAACCATGAATGCAATTCACAAGAGGAATAAAACAAATTTTGAATGTGAAAAGGGGGCCATGCATGTATAAAATAGGTTTTTTTCCTTCATAGCGAGTAAAACGTGACCCCTTATGTACTCACATTATACACATGAATCCCCATGAATGATTAAAAGGTTAAATTCCTATGAAATAAAACCATACATCAAAAGGAGATTTTTTAGAAAGAAAGAGAATGTAAAAGGAGTAAAAGCAACACAATGATTGTTGTAACAATGAGATATTGACATCCTTGATATTTTGGGTAAGAAAGGCTTGGCGCTGATCATGCAAGGAAAAATTGATAAACATATCACTATCATATTACAAAAAAGAAAACTTTTAATAGAAAACATTTGACACAATTATGGCAACTAGAATATTCTCACATGGATAACATGGTTACTCTACTAATCAAAATCATACCATTCAGTTTGTGGAGTTAACAATGTTTTGAAATGGTACTCTTAAGAATCAAGGGTGGGATATTTGTTCAATGAGTATTGTTTTAATTATTTCATTTCATTCTAATTTGATTTTTGTTTTCAAAATAAATTCATATCAGACATAAGTTCATGTTGAAATTATAGGAAATAAAGATAAAATTTATTAAAAAACGAATATGCACAATTGCAAAAAAATAATTTCTTTGTAGAATGCAAAGTTAAACATGCTATAAAATTGTTATAAGGGCATTATGTATGAAAATGGACATAATGTTTCCAAGTTTCATGAATACGTTTGAAAATTGGGATGGCACGCATACTCAGAATATGTAGATGTAGGTATAAAGAAGTTCAATGAATATATTTTATGTGTACAATAATATGTGATTGTAAAATACCATGTGTAGCCTCTTCAAGGCTTGTGAATTTCACATATCCTAATGAACATTGATATCGATGTAAAATATGTTTTGTGGTCAAATTTTATGGAAGCAAACTTTCAACGAATTTAAAACTACCAAAACATAGTTCAAGGGTCAATTTAAGCAAAATCGAATTTCTACATGCTGGATTTCATGAAATTATCAACCGTGTACATGGAGACATGTTTGCTGCCATTTGTGTTTTTCCTTCAAGTGATGGAATTCCTTGGAGAGATTTTTTTCGCTCGTCCAAACACACAAGATCGACCCTAGTGGATTGCATTTACTCTTTGTTGATGCACGATGGCCTACCACAAAAACTTTACTTCCACATGTGCGAAGGGCCCCTGTTGTGGGTGTTGGATCCGATAGCTTGCGCATGGAGAATACCCACTGTGCAATAACTAGAAGCAAGGATTAGAGGGATGAGTGCGTGGATTTTTTTAGCAACAGCATTTTCTTTGTATGACGAGTATCCCTCGATAGTTGTCGATTGGTTAACGAAGTCGTTTCTATTCAATAATGTCAGCTTATGAGGGCGTCAAACTAGAGGTCGAGGCGTTAAAGCACCTATAGGAGGTTCGTGCTTAGAAGCTTGCATGAGCCTATGTGTCCTCTCCTTTGGAGTAACCTCGGCAAGATAAGGGTCCATAATTGCGACTTAATGAACTAACCCAATAACTACATGGAAGACTGACTTAAAATTGTGACTCTCTATAGTGCTAGAAATGCATGCACGCCTCTCGTGCGATGTAGCTAGGGTCGGTGGTAGCCGCAAATGCTGAGCCTTCCAATGTCCCCGCTGGGAATGTTTGGGTTTGCGCCATTTTACCATTCATTTGTTTGAATCTAAACATTCAAATTGACTTCAATGTAAGGCTTTCATAAAAAAATATAAATGTCTCAAAGTGGTCGTCAAATTCAAGGGTCTACCATTATTTTCATCAAATTTAAAAGTACCCCTAAAACAATTACAAACGTGAAAATAAGTTGTTTAATTTATTATGATTTTGCTAAATAATAAAAATCAATGTTCATAAGGTTAGAAAACGATATGTACATGTTGGTGTAAAGTAGAATTTTTGGAGTATATGGTGTTGGAAAAACCATATAATCTGTAAAATCATATAAATACTATCCATATATAAATTATTTTTACTTGAAATTATACCTTCATGTAGACCTTCATTCATCACAATGTCATGAAAAGTGAAATCTATGGTCCATCATTTTCTGAAGCATGCTTATCTGAAAAGTATATGTGGTATCTTTTTAATCAATGAGTAGACTATACCTTGATTATGTTTCATTTTATGATTCAAAGTGAAATAATGTGTTTTAATTAAACTTCATATGGAATGTACTTTGTTATGTACTACATGGATGTAAATGTGATGGAAAAGAAGTATTCTTAATCTACTTCCCTTGGCAATTATTGTTTTCCACAACAACATGGAACCAACCTTAAACTAGGTGAAAAACTAGTCCACAAATACTAATAAGCTCGCTTAAACCATTAGCGTAACTATTTTTCCCAATGTGTAGCGTGAGGGCTGGTTTGGCCGTCCCAACTTATTGTAGTAAGGGGTTAGCTCATATGTAGCCGTCGCTATTGCGAGAGGCCGGTAGCTAGCCATAGGCTACCAGCCGGCAGACAGGTAGCATATTGGGTGGCCGATGACAGAACAAATGACGTGCCGACCACCACTCACCAATTAAGGTGGTGGATTGATTGTGAATTAGGAGGTCGCAAGCCCTCGAGGGTCTAGCCTCTGGCTATGTACCCTTGCCTTTGCCTTCATCCTTTCTTCCTCTTGCGAGCAAGAGGAAGGAAGGATCGAGCAAGACCAAGAGTAGGTTGTGCATCAAATGCATTAGTGCATAATTTATCTTGCTTGCTCACAACTATTTCATGTCAACCTATCAAGAAAACATTTGAGTTTGTTTTTTGTTAACCTGCAAGTGTCAAAACCAGAAAACTTATACAAACTAATGAGTTTAGGGTAATACCCCCCTTATTTCATACTCAATACGAGGAAGTAATGATAAAATGAATATGGTCCTTTAGATACTTTAAACATTCATCTTGCAACATGTTTTTTTATGACGACTATCCCGGGGAGTAAGGTAAGTGAGAAAAAACCCGAAATCAAGCTTTGGACTCCATTATTTGAACTGTTATGACAACCTAAGTGTATGAGCTGAAAACATGACCCGTTATGGTGGTTTTCAAAGCAAGTCTACCTTCACGATTAAGGGTTTGATAATGCCAAACGGTACATGATGTTTAAAACACCACGAGTAGCGACAAGGTTATGGCATAGTCAAACATGAACTCCAACAGAGTCCGTCTAAATTGGATCAGCAATACAAGGCAAAGTGAAGGCTAGAAACTAACTCTGGGCAGAATTCCTAGACACAGCTCCTGGCTTAGAGATGAGAAACATCCAAAGAGGTATCTCCAAAAGGCTGCTCTCTATTATTGAATGTACAAACGCCTTTTGCTATTTAAGGGCATCCATCAACCCTGGCTAGCACAAGATGTCAAGTGGACATGGGTCTACATGTGAGAGAGCATGTATAGAGTCTTCGTATGAGGCATTTTCTGGCAAAAGAGGGCTGCTGATGCAACTGATAGAGTTTATGGAGTTATTGTTGAAGTTATGTTTGAGTTGTTAGACTGTCTACGTCAAGACTGCCTTTATATTGAGATCTTGGGAAGTTTACGTACTACTCTATTTCTTAAGGAAACGTCTTACTATAGGATCATAGCTTCCTCCTCAATGAAACTTCCTTCTCGAGAGCATGAAGCCTCCTCTCCAAGGAATCTTTCACTTATCAATAATCCGAGTTGTTATGTTATGTATGCATTCATTGATTTAAGGCAGTCTTTGCTTTTGGCTCTGCATGTTGTTGATGAGTCATGCATGCATGCAGTGATGCAGAGCACAGTTGTGCATGCATGCACTAATGCAAAGATTTCCTCAATCCAAGCCTTTCATGTTTTTGTGAGTCACAAAGATGTAGATGCTAATGCAAGGCGATCTCGGCCACCAAGTCAGGTGTTGTCCCACCTTGATTAGGCCTGGCCTAATACCCATTAGTGCTTGCTTACACTTCACAAATATTGACCAAGCTAGGTTAACAGGCATTCACATCCTTGGTGTGCATGCAATACACAAAGATCCAAGATCCTTTCCCCTCTTGGATTGTGATTTTGGAATTAAATCTGACCTTTATAGAAGGAAATTCACGTTGAAGCCGCACATAGGTATTTACGTATAGACCCGTAACTTAACACATAGACCTTCAATCCTTGAACCGAGTGCTCCATGTCAAAGCCATTGCTCAACGTAGTTATCTTTCATGTTAGCCCTCACCCTTGATAGGTGTGTTGATGAAAGCAGAGACGGCAACCTCATTGAGTGAGGAAATTGATGAACTGTGGAGGTTTTAGCTATTGGAAGAAAATTCTCTTGCCAGAGGAGAAATTTGATCTTCTCTTGGGTGCACTTTGGCCATTGGGAATTTTGAAGGAAAAATGCTCATTTACAAATTTCTAGGGTTTTTTCAGCGCCGTTGTTTGGTCGGAATAGGTTGGGTAGAGTAGAACAATTAAATTGGGTGAGGCTGGGTTCACATGTCCGCTCACCATTGAGGATGCTTCATGCAAAAGCAACTTCCCATGGCCTAATCCATGTGTCCATCATGCACAAGCTTGTCTATGTTGTGGAAGGCTGTAGAAGCTTCCAATGAGTAGGGGCTTTCAAGGTGGGACTGCTACTTGGGAGCGCCTATTTGGACCGCCATCCTGCTCAAGCTAGTCTTGGCCTACGAGTATAGAAGCTCACTACTTGTCTTAGTCTCTTGATGCTTCAACTTCCTGATCCCCTATTAATTCAGTTACCTACTTTGACGACTCTCCTTCACTACGTCTACAATTTACTTTAGCCACCCTCAACTATTTCAACTTGATTTTGCCATGGTTGAGGTCGCCATCGTGCCCCCATGTTCGTTTTTGGTCCGTTTTGAGTCCTTTAATGACCCTCTTGGACTTCCCATGGTGTCCTTCATAGCTGGAACACCATTTTGTGGTGGTTATCTTCATTGTGGCGCAATTTTCAACTACCATCGCACAGGTGGGTTGAATCAATTACACGACAAATTTTCATTCTTGGTAGATGATTTGGCTGCCCAATCAGGGCCCCCTTTGCTCTCTATTGCATCCCCTAGCCTCACCATTTTGTTTCTCTTATTTCCCATTGGCTACATCAAGCAGAGGTCAACGTATTCTTGCTTGCTTGGTTCAACGACCACGGCACGCATGGCACTCCGCCAACATGTTCTTTCTCTGGTGGTTGTCTTGAGCGAATGATCCACTTAGTGGTCAAAGGCCAGCCTTTCTACCGTCATAACAAGGGCCTTTGTGACAGCCTCCTATCACGGTAGGGCCATTCCGCAACAATGCTGTCATTGTGACAAACACTTGTCCTAGCTCAGCATCACGGCAAGCTTGTGAAACATCCAATGTGTAAATCGCACCCCTCTGCCTTGCTTTGTGCTCCCCTCATTAGGCTGTGATTTTCTTGCAACAGTGAGCTGTTACCTTTTACTTCTTGTTTTCTTTTGGTCATGTTGTTCTCGATGCGCACCACAAATTGACCTATTGGGGATCCATTTTCTCGCTATTGCCTCCCACTAAATGTCGCCTCTCCCCCTTTTGTTTGAAAGCTTAGTTCCAAACTTGTAGTTCAGTTTGGCGTGCCATAGCCGGAAGCTCATCCAAGTTGGTGGATTTGGAAATCGTAGTCACACTTTTTGACAATATTGGTGAGGAACACTTTGACACTTCGTAATGAGAGCTACTATGACGAGATTTGAAGCGGTTGTCTACTTCTACTAGTTGTTGTTTGTACAAATGCTACAATAGCTTTGCTAATTCACCGGCTGCTGTAAAAAACGTAGATGAAAGAGGGTCCATGGTTGGAAGAAGTAACTTCGCCCTCCAGGGGTGGAAATCCAAACTGGTTTTTTACTATTACGGAACGGATTTTGCATCCTCCAATTTGTTGTGAACCACCATGCAACCTGTAGTAGACACGAGACATCCCCCATTTTGTTTTTACCCATCTTTTGCTGTTGTTAGTTGTTTCTTCTGCCTTTGGAGAATAACTACAAATTGGGTTGGCTTAAAACTTCAATCCCCACGACGGTTAAACTTAGCCACATACCTCCTGGTGGTGGCGAGCTATTTTGAGGTTGTTCTAAGACCTTGTCCTCTTCTGCACTTCAAGAGATATTGCAACTATCATGTTGTCGCTCCAAGTGGTTCAAAGTAACTAGTTTCTGTCAAGAACACTACTTCAAGAGGGAAATGAGGTCGTTAGGAGAAATCCTGCCCATCCCAAAAATGTTTACCTTTAGAACGAAATCTGAGGACAAGGTTCTTGTAAGCTTGGAGGTCAAACGCATCCAAATTTCTTTGACTGTTTTCCTTCACCTACCACTTTGGTAGGATTTTTGGCATGGAGTACAAATTCTCCATTTATGCATGCAACCTGAATTGGTGGAATTGTTCCCTCCTCCTACCACTTCGAGGGGATTTTTCCATGAAGCATAGCTGATCCATATGAGCACTCCATCTGACACAAGGTGGGCTTATTTCCTCAACCTGCCATTCTTGTAGGATTTTGACATGTAGTGCAACTGCTCCATTTGTCTGTGGCGCCTGTCACTTCGTGGGCTCATTTCATCCACCTACCGCTTTGCCAGGTTTTTGTTCGCTTCTCAAATAACTCTATTGTGGGATACTTCAAGGCTTAACCAACACCTTTGCTCTCCTTTCCTCTCTATCCAAAATTTACTTTGCCTTTGATTTAAAAAATTAATGTGCTTCTTGACAATTTCATGGCTGCTAGAACTATGCTTGATGCCCACGTGCTCCTTTATAGATGTGTTTAGGAGTTTACATTCACTCGGCTACTGGAAAGACTACCGAGGTCTCCTTAGATGCAAAATGCATCCTTCTTGGTGTTGTTGTGGCGAAGTAAAAACTTTTAGAGATTGATTAGCTGTCACAAAAGGGATTGTTATCTTTGTAGGTTTTTTTATTCAGATTTGCATTATCTCTGGATCAACACCTTCTTTTTGTCACTGAGTGACACACTAGAGATATTTGTGACCAGATTGTTATCACCGTTAATCTTGTTTCTCCATTGCATCATGAATTCCGCTACATTTTTGCTATAACTGCAGTTTTTGGTGTTGACGCTACAACTAAATGGTGCTTTGGGATTCCATCCTCTAATGTTTTGCTAAGACAATCCCCTTTCCTTTCCTTCTTCTTCTTACCCAATTTCTGACCACTTCTTTTCTTCGAGTGGGATTTGTTGTGCGAAAAACATGTGAGACTCCTCACGAGCATCTCTGCATTGGTCCACTCATCACTATTACACCAATAGTGGTGGGCTGCCGTTGAGCTGCCACCATCTTGTATCGATATTGTGCCGATACAATTGCAACTTGTGAGCTCTTTCTTTGAACTTCCACATACTTGTGGCTAGATATGTGAGTATAATTTGAAAAACTATTACTTTTGCATGACGTAGGCTGACTGCTACATGGTACTATCACAATGGCTCTATACAAGCTGATGAGGAGTCAGATTGTTACATGATTTAAGGCTCATATGAACCTCTGTCTGTTGCCAAATAAGATTTAGACATGTCCACCTTAGCAGGTCTACTACACCATCAGCATTGAATTCCAAGGTTGTCTTATGTTGTATAGAGCATGAGAACTACATCCCACACGTGAAGCGACTATTTGCTTCCTTGATTGAGTTATGTACGTGCGGGCAGTCGTCCAACTGACTGAACACAAGTATGAATTTTATTTTCTTAGGATTCCACTTCCATTGCAACTGCTGCTTGTCATTGCCAGGCTGCCAATGGCACTCTAGTTCCTCCTTCTCCAGTCCACCCTCCATGAGTTGTTGTAAGATGGCTGCTTACCTTGTCTTTATGGCAACCTGTACAATTGGCCATGGCTTCCCTACAGCGGTTTGCAAAGTAGTGCATGGACTGATAGAAATCCTCATGACATTATCACGTGGGTTTTTAAGGAGCACTCTTATTTGGCATCAGGTGCTACTTAGTGTGCTTAAAAGCTTGGTGGCACTACTCGGTGTTCTAGATGTTGCAATGGTGACTAGAGGCTGCTTCAAAATATGCCTCATTTGTGTTAATGTACCTCAATGAGGAGATGAAGCTAACCTCATCTGTTGAGTGTAGATAGATTTTGAAATCACAGGCATATACATTCGTATGAGATCTTTTGGCTTGAACTCTGCCACATTAGCTTGTAGGACTGTTGTAGTTGTTTATGCAAGCACGGTTGTAAGGCTGCATTTTCATGCACATCGTGCAGGTGCGCCTTTGTCCAAAGCTCCTCTTCTCTTCAAAGCTTTGCATCCTCAGGCATTGCTTGCTCACTCCTCAGAACACATCCTTGGTCCATGCACACGCTTCGCGCTGAAAGGCCATTCAGACTTCGAGAGTCTTTGTATGGGCTCCCCAGATTGTGGTCACTCAATGAGTCCTTCATGACTGCATGTGTGTAGGGTTTTCACGTCCCGCAATCACCCTGGCATTGTTAAGTGATGACCCACATTGTCATTTTTTGAAGATTAACATGTAACTGCTATTGGTTAGAGGAATTCTGACTATCCTATCCAAACTGGTAGAGTATTGTGAGGTTTATTGGGTGGACTAGAGGGATCTCTAATAGAGCTGACTTGAGACACTAAATTTGGGTTCAATGCCCAGACCTAGCTCTTGGCTCATAGATAAGTAAAGTCCAAAGAGGTTGCTCTAGAAAGGCTGCTTTCTGGTCTAGGACGTAGTCAGGCCACCTCTTCAAGGAAGTTAGGCATTTAGGTAGTCAATGGCGTCCACCAACCTTGGCTAGCAGAAGGCCGCCAGGGTAACATGGGTGAGGAGGCATAATAGTATTTGTACACAATCTTAGAATTGAATAAATTGGGTAACTCAGTTGAAGAATGATTAATTAAGTTCATCACACTCATAGAGGAAGCCGGAATCTTCACCAAGGGCGATGGAACTAAGACCTTCAAGAACCAAAAACGCTTCATTCTCGAGTACTTGCGTGATGTTTTGGCCAGCAATCAGCTAAAAATGAAGACCACTATGACCACAACTGATCAAGATTGAACAAGATGGAGGGTGTTACACGACTACATGAGCCAATGTATTTGTGGAGACCTATGCTCTACTCTTACGCATGGCCAAAAGCTGGTGTAGAGCAAGGCCACAACATGCGCATGGATGCTACAAGTGCTTGTGGGTCAATCGGCCAACGAGAAAAGTAGCCCACAAACCCTCTAGCCTAAAAGGATTGTGGTCATAAGGTCCTTGACAACAATTGTAACCGTGACATGGATATGCTACAAGTAAAGCATGAGCATCATGGTGTAGCTTCATGCTACACATTCTACCACAACTAAATGTAGCCTAGCAACTTTAGGGCGCAGTTCTTGAAGGCTTTTTGTGGTGGAAAAGAGGCTTCTACATTGTAGACAAATGCAACACCTAATGAAAATGGTGTAGTAAGAGGACGCAGACAGGGCCATGGAAAGTATCTCAGCATTTGCGATGCATGTGGTTGTGGGAAAAAACATGGCGATGGTGCGAGGTTCCCATATCCATGAGTGACGTCATTACAAACCACTCATGAGTGTGGGTTCATGTTTTTGGATGAGGTTAAACAATTTAAGTCTCTTTCTGTTTTATCCTACCACCTTGGTGATCCTTATTATGTACTTCTTGATGAAATTGCGCACTAAACCTTGAATATTTGGAAGCAATGTATGGTCAAACATGGTTGGTGATGGCAACACTAACAACAGTGCAAGAGTTGTGTGACATTGTAGTTAAAGTAGATGCCTTTTAGAAGGTGAATTCATTCAAGTTTGGAGTATCGTCTGTTGACAATTTTGACCTTGTGAAATTTTAGAACTAAAATCTGCAAGTCAAATTCACATGTGGCCACAAGATGTGGACTAGAGTTGGTGTGTTTATCAGAAAATTGGCTTGTCTTTATCGAGCTTAATCACTCAAAATTGTGGAGGAAACGTGACCATGTTGTTTTAAGGACACCTTGCTTGTGCTCGTGTGAATGTACCGGCTGATAGTGGTGGGGATGACTCCATTCTTAGCCTTGGCTTTATCTCACTGGTGGGCGTAACGTACAAGCCATTAAATGGTGAAGTGGGTGTTTGTGAAATCCGTGCAGTGCCCATGATTTATATTTGGAAGTGAATAGTATGCATTCAAGGTTACAAACAAAGTGTCATGTTGAAGGTACCTTATTCTCTCTTCCTTTTTGACGTGGTGCTAGGCAATTCCTGGTTTAGGGAAAAGAAAGCTTTGATGTGCTTAAAAACAAAGTTCTTGATCTTCCAAAAGGTCATCATTTTTTACATTGATTTAAAAAATGGTACTGTCATTGACCCCATCAAACATTGATGTCATGTTGTCTTTCATGCAATTGGAGTGTCGTATTCAACAAGTGTCAATTTTTCATGACCTTGTAGAACGAGGAGGTCAACGTGAAGGAAGACACACCATAAGAGATCAAATCTCTGTTGATAGAATTTTTTGACGAATTACAAGACCCAGTTGTTAGGCTTTGACTCAAACGACAAGTGGATCACATGATTTTGTTGCAAATAATGGAGAATCTTCTGTTGAGACCTATGTATAACCTTTGTCTAGCTCAAAGGCCATAGGCCAATCTCTAAATCAAAGAGTACCTTATAAAAGGGTGGATCAAGCCAAATAGCCCGCTTTATGGTGCTATGAACCCTTTTTGTAAAAATTGGTTGTTGGTATATGCAAGTGCATAGATTAACAAGCAATGAAAAAGATGACCATGAAAAACCGGTTTCCCTTACTACGGATTGAGTACCTACTTAATCAATTCCAAGGAGCAAATCTCTTGTTTTCCTTGGCTTTGTCGCAATAGTACCATCAAATTCACATCACCGAAGATGATTTGTTTAAGGAAGCGTCTCAAATGTACATGGGACACTATCAGTTTTGGTTTAAATGCTTTGGGCTGACAAACACCTCGACAACCTTTGAAGGAGAAATGAACTAAAATGTTCCCAAAACAACTCACTTATTTGGTCTTCATTTACCTGGATGACATCCTAGTTTTCTATGGAAGAGCACATAGAAAATTTACATGAATTCCTTGAGAAGTTTTTGAAATAGAAGGTTGATGCAAAAGTGAGCAAGTAAAAGTTTTCAAAAGATGAGCTCAAATACCTTGGACACGTACACGACTCGGACGATATCCATTTCGACCTTCAAAACGTAAAAAACGATGCGGATAGGCTGCACCTTGAGAACGTTTGGTTCACTCGGTCTTTGTTTGGCCATGCAAACTCTCAAATGGTTGATAGAAGGTTATTTGACCCTGTTAGCACAGATAATGAAGTGCATGAAAAAATATAAGTATTAGGAATGGACATCTCATTGTCAGAATTCGTTTTTAGAATGTCGAAGAGCTTCTATCCACATAGCTCGTCTTTGCTCTTACAAAGCTACCGCAACGGTAGAAGGTTTGTTATGATGCATTGGTAGTAGGATTTGGTGTTTTCCTCATGAAAAATGGTCACCTAGTTGTGTATGAGAGATAAGAGCTCATCCTCACTATGACATAATACATGACTGAGGATCAAGAGCTCATAATGCTGGGTTGTGCTTTCAAGATTTTGGTGTTCATATGTTGACAACGCTAAAGTGGACGTGACAACTTTGCCCAACCAGAACCCAATGGTGTTTATCCAAAAGCAAGAAAATGTTTGTAGAAAACATGCACGTTTGAGCAATTACCTAAGCCTATTCACCTTCACATGGAAATATTGGCTAGGATGTATCAATGTTTATTCATTTAGCTGATTACTTGTGGAAATTGAAGCAACCAAAGTAGAGAATGGTTGATTTAAGGTCATTTGGACAGCAATAATTCAAACACTAGATCTTCCTACATCAATGCCATACATGTTCCTAGAGAAAATCCACTAAACGTTTTCTAAGCAAGACGTGGATGAGATACCATATAATTTCTAGGTTCCAAAATTTGAAAATCTGGACAAGTACACATGGGTGTTGGCTACAAGAATCATTTGGCATGGAGAACAAGTTGATATGCCAGAATATGGAGACCTGTGAGCAATGATTACAACCATCAATTACAGGTCGTGTGAAACAAAAAAAATGAACATGCACATTCAGACCAATATTAGTGGCCATGATAGAGGTTTGATGACTTTAAGTACTATATGACATGTCTTATGTCTTTTGAATAAAGATCAATTGGACTCCACCGACAACTTCCCATTCTTAAAACTCCATGGGAGTGTGTCAACATGGGCTTTATTAAAATTTTATCAGACATGACACGTGGTTAGGATGGAATACTAGTGGATGTGGATTTTTATGTTGATGAAACATTTCATTCATACAACCACTATTGTGAACTTAAAGGTGACGACCCTTCTGTTCTTGCAGGGCTCCATGAAGTACCATGCCTTTTAATTGCACACTATCTTTGATCAATATAAAACAAATGCTAATAAGTTTGGAAATGATGCACGAGTACTTCGGTAGTGAGTCACAATTGCTGAGTGTGTTTCATTGATGAACATACCGATAAATAGGCACCATGAGTCACACTTTGGCAGATACTTTATATGTACATGGACCCTTCGATGAATGACTAAAACAAGTTTCTAGGGCTAGAAGAGATTGTGGTAAACAACTCCTTGAACAATTCCACATAGTTCAAATCATTTGTATTAAATAGTGTTTTTCATCTAGTGGTGCCCTTTTCATTTTTGACGAGTAATAGTATGGAAGCACATGTTAATTTCAATCACATCTTTTTCGAGCGCATAAAGAGAGAAAAGTTCACATTTAACAAGTTTTTCTATGAATAAATTCAAATATGCATGAAAGACATTGTAAGTTTCCATTTGAAATTGCAAACAATTACTCAGCACTTAAAACCTTATTCACAAGTTGGTTGGAGCATAAAAACATCTATGAAAGTTATTTGGACTGTTTCCCATTCTTGCACACATGGGACTAGTGGCATATCCATTGTTTCCTCTAATGAGTATGAAGATATATGAAATATTTCATATGAGGTTGCTATATCCATACACATGCAAACGAAACGTTTAACCACCATTGGAAGTCCTTGCTACCCAAAATTTTTACAAGGTCATCAGCCTACTCCAACTCCTAGAGCGCACTCTGATTGCCGGTTGTTAAGGAATACCTTGTTTATTCAGCGAGTTGTGGACCTCAACATAACTCATGGGAGCTCAAATTTCGATTTCCCACAATGGTGGTCAACACGTACTTGAGAATTCTTAGAGCTCACATACCCTACTGCTCCTGGATTTCAACAAATGGAAATTTATGAATTATATAGTCTTTGATTTTTGAAGATTTAATTTAATAGTGCTTAATGGTCAGATCCGCATTAAATGGTATCTTTATTTGAAAATTCAACATGAAAAAAAGAACTCCATCAAAGTCGCAAATCACATTGCCTTTGAGTCACATTTCAATCTCATTATTTGTGTTGCATTTTGGATTCATTTAACAAAATAATGTATCACATTCAGTCAACCAAGAATACAATTAACATAAAAAACCAAGAGTAGTAGGGTAGATCAACGCATGGCAGGGGCATCACTTGAATGCAAAAAAAGGTGAAAAACATCTGTGCAAGGCGGCACTTATTGACTTCGTACATAGGAGGTTGGGGACGCCCACCATGGTTACCGCACAAATGCTTGAGCCTAAAGAGGGGATGATGCTAGTCTTGCTCCTTGACAACTTGCAGCTTCAAGCCTAGTGCCATGCACAAATTCATGTTAAACTAGTGAAAAAAATATTATTTTCTTTTAGAAAGTTGACGAATCACTACTTGGAACTCTCACTTGTTTTTCATGAACCGGGATGCTTTATAATGAGTGGGGAGGAATGTAACATATGTGTTGGTCAGCCTAACCACCTCGCGATAGTGATGCGGTGGCTCACAACCAGCCCTCGCTATTGCGAGGAATGGCCACAGGTGAGCCTCATGTTGTTTATTCGGCAGTCTGTAGTATGTCAACTTTGTGATTGGCATTCGGTTAAGTTTTAGGCCGGCCACGCATCGACAAGCCTCCTACTGCCAGTCAAGCTTGTGGCACATTCAGTGGCCAGGTGCACATGAGGCATCAAACGTGGAGGCACGTGTTCTTGTGGCCTCTCCCTTGCTTTCCCTCCTTGCTTGCAAAAGCTAGCAAGGATGAGGAATAAAACAACAGTGAGATCAACATGTGCACAAGAAAAGTTGTTGTAAATTTGCTGATCACTCCTTTCACATGATGCTTTGGGACTAATGTTTCAAAAAGTAAACTCAAGTTAGGTCAAACTACGGGTTTTGAATCCATAAAACCTGTACAAACGCACAATTTCGAGGAAATAACCCCTTGTTTTGGACCCCAAAACAAAGGGAGTGTTCAAAAAATAAAGATGAGCCTTTGGAGACTTGAAATATCCAAGTATGAATACATGAGTCATAGATGAATAGTGTCCCGAAGAGTGACATGGAGGGAAATATCCTTTAATAAAGCTTTGGATACTAGTATGCAAACTTCGACACTGACAAGTGCAGGAGCTTGAGACACGACCCATTACATGCTCGTGTTGGTACTACAAATGTAATGCAAATGTATTGGGTGTGGTGACGCCATGTACAATTTGCACGTCTAGGTTGGGTGTGAGTTTATTATCATTTTAGAAATCAAAGATGAAAGGGGTGAAGTAAGGCATGTTGAGGATTGCATGATTGCCCATGTTGTTTCACCCTCAAGGTTGGACGTTATTCTGGAATGCCCTACATATCTACGTGAGACAAAACTGTTCAATTTTACAAGATTCCTATCATCTACATCCAAATTTATTCTACAGACACCTAGAATCAAAGGTAGTTTCCAAAGTGACGTGCTCTCACTGCCTTCTTCAATATTGAATAAGATCATCATCACCACAACTAATCATATACCCTACTACCACATGAATTCGTTACAATATTATTTTTGTGTGCAACAAAATCAAGTTTTTGGCTTTGTAAGCATATTCTTTTGGGCATAAAGAATACAATTTATTATTTCCTTGAGCGGTAGGTTCAACATCGTCGTCGTTGGTCGGCCCGATGCGCTCGGATGACGACAACGAATTCAAAAGTGCACCGCAACGTTATCTGCGGAAGAGGTTCTCAGCTTCGATTTGAGTGTTTGAACACGTTTTGCTGAAGGAAACACACATCACCTGAGGAAAAAGAAGCATACCAACGAAATCAAGTGTGCACTTGGTACCAATTTTGTTGCTTTTAAGAATAACTTTTTAATCATTTTGAGTTCGAACTTTTTGTGTACCATGGGAGATACTTTTTTCAACGAATTCATGTGGCACTAGGGT
This sequence comes from Penium margaritaceum, assembly GCA_023375785.1. Lineage (NCBI taxonomy): Eukaryota > Viridiplantae > Streptophyta > Zygnematophyceae > Desmidiales > Peniaceae > Penium > Penium margaritaceum. Next base: position 11,494 of record SZWC01028041.1, on the reverse strand, counting down.
AACATAAGTATCCACCATACATATAGACTCATTAATGTTCCTCACGTGTTGAATAAGCACATATTAGAACACTTTATTACTAGTGATGGGGGGCAAAAGGATGTCAATGTTAGGGATCTAGATCTACAAACACCTTTCTTAGATTATGTGGAAATTTCAATCAATTTTGTGATTTTCTTACTTAAATCTCTACTCCGTAAGCATGAAACAAATTTTTCAACAGAAAATTTATGTGTTAGCATGCATCACAAGAAGCTATTGAGTGGTCATGAAGTATGTGGGCGTCATTTTGGATGAGCTTCCTCTCCCTTAAGAACCAACGATTGTGTTTAGGGTGAGAATCCATAGTATGATATCAAAAGAAGAAAGGAACATACATGAACTAGTTTGGATTGAAGCATGTGAACATCACATATGCCGTGGTACTTAAGCATGAAGGAATTATCTAAGGCACTTTCATGTTTACGCTTGTTCCACCAAACCCAAACTTTCCAATCCGTTTACAAGAGGCTTACCTCCTCTATGGACATAGGATAGTTATAGCCTAGTAGCGCTTCATAGTTGACCATGAGAGTTATCCTTGACAAACCCATGAGAGAAGAAACATGAAAATTAACAAGTTTCCAAGAATATTCAAGAATAAATGGATATATATATATGTGCAAATGCATTGTGTTGAAGAATGTGATCATATGTTTTATAAAGCTCATGCATGTGCAAGGCACCATTACCTGTCCCACTAGCATCTAAGAGAAGAACTATGCCACCATGGAGGTGAGGGATTCCATTTTCTCTCTTTTCTAGACCCATGCAAACATGCTTATGAAATGATGGTGCATGAATGTTTCAATTCATGCGTTAATTTTGCCACAAAGATGTGAAATTTTACATCTAAGGGACGTACCCAAAGATTATATTGTGCTTGCCATCTAGATCTACAATCAAATAGAATAAGAAATTTCCCTTCACATAATCAATTAAATGTTTGTCATAAACGTAGATCATGGTACAATCCATAAAATGTTTGTCCTGGTACACCTACATGCTTCAAGGTTAATTGTATATTTGCACCCAAAGGGAAGAAAATGTTTTTGTAGATCATGTGTTGTGACTTTCTTCTGTCATTAGAATTGTTTTCCACTGCTCTATATTTGCTTCCTCCATTATCTTATTTTTCCACCTCTGTCTTGCTCTTGTGTCAAGTTGATACTATCAGAAGCTAAAAACTATTAGTTGAGGCAAATGACAACATGATACATTGCAAACATGATTTAAGGGACACTTCAACACCACCCTAATTTAAGGTTGAAACAATAATCATTGCATACACTAGAAAAAATATTGAGAACTTCTTAGTTACCTGGAATCCTCATATATCTGAAAAGAAATATATAGTATGAAATGATAGACGCATGGTTTCAAAGATTTCGGTTTGGAAATTTGTTAAAAGGTATAAGGTTGCATCATGATGGCTATGAAGAAAATCAAGGATGAATCTCTTAAAAAAACCTAGACCATTTAAGGTTGCATCTTATTTTTTCACTTGTATTGACCACTTGGATATGTGGTGTTGTGAATTGGATAATCATATTTGTATTTTCAATTTCACTATTCACTTTTGAACATGGCCATGTAGAAGAGGTTTTGCTCCATGAAGTGTTTTGCTAATAGATTTTGAGTTCAATGGAAAACAATGATTTGTTTTTTTATTATTTTATCATTTTATTTGAATTTTTGTACTAGAGTTCTCCAGAATGCCAGTAAAAAGTTTGGAAATGAAATTTTCAAGTAATTTTGGATCGTAAAAAAATTACGTTATGAAATATTATTTTGATTTAGGTACATATGAGATGTATCTCCGGTCAACCTTACTGCTTTGCCTTGCATGGGCACATTGGAGGACCACATTACCATTTGTGCATACAAAGTCAATATAGCCTTGAATATTTTTTCCTTTTTAATTTTTTAGCTTGGGCATTTAAAACAACGTTTGTGGAATAGAATTGTATTAATAGAAATTAGGCAAGGACAAAATTTCTTGTTAATTATTTTGATCATTCATCATGAAACGATTTTGATGCAATGAAGAAATGTTTCGTACATTCGGTTGTATTGATTTACATGAAACTTGTTCATATCCCTTTTAAGAACTACGCACATATGTGAAACATTGTCAACATTGCTTTGGAAGAAGTAGGCATATGGAGAAATTTCTGACGCAACACTGCGGTTATTGTTAGTCTTGATGCATGAGACTTCATGGTTCGGGGAAACCATGAAATTGTCTGAGGAAATCTTCTTCCCTTCGCAAATTCATCAGATCACAATGCAGTGACGATTTCGTCAACGAAAAATCTTATCGACGGAAATCAGAACCAGATTCGGGATTACGAAAGGCATATACGGTCTTTCTTTGCATCGAAGCTCGCGCGATCGATGCTTCGCTCTGTTCTGAGAGCGGCAGCCGCTCTCAGGGGTACCCCGACAGCGGCGCTGTCAGCTGACAACTTGACGGGGGTACACCACCCAGACAGCGACAGCGGCTGCCGCTCTCAGAACAGAGCGAAGCATCGATGGGTGGTGTACCCCGACAGCGGCGCTGTCAGCTGACAACTTGACGTAGGCGCAGCTTCGCCGCTGTCATTTCACAGCCCGAGATTTACGGGCTTTCAGCTGACGTGGCACACTTCATCCACGTGTACATGAAAAGTCGACAGCGGAAATGCGAAGAGAACGAATGCCTTCACCGCTGTCGCGTTCGAAGACTTTTGGTATGCGTTTCAAAAATGAATATTCTATTAAAACCACATATTAATCTATTTCCGTCCATTTTCGGTTAATGACGGCGATCCAGGCTTCAATATCGTGAATATTTTCCCGGTACAATATTGGGTCCTGGAAGCGGACAGCGACAGCGCCGTTGTCAAACCTGCTTTGTTTTCAGCCGCTGTGATGACTTTCACAACTTACGAGTGGAAACCACCCTGACAGCGACAGCGAAGCGTGGTGCAGCTTATGCGTTCCTCGTTTTGTAGTGAAATTCGCTGTGATGACGCGAATCGTTGTACGGAATGTCCGTGCTCATGCTTGTGTGCCTGTTGTTTCCTGATGTAAATTTTGTCGCACAATGAACCGTTGCTTTGACAGCGACAGCAGACAGCGGCTCTCAGAAGAGGGCGAAGCACGAAACGTTCTCGTTGACAATCCAGTATGTTGCCGCATCACCTCGCGACAAACGCCACGAGCCAGAGCCGGCTTGGCTCCTGACCGGGCCGCGTCCGTGCGATCGACCGAATTCCCTCACTTTTGTGTCAGGCCAGAGCCTTCCCTCACCGTCGCCGCCTGTGTAAAATGAAAAGGACAATACTTGGATACCCCGTTTCCGAAGGGAGGAACTACAACCCACCTGGGGCGGAGGATGTATTTCTCAAATGACACAGAATTCAATTCAGAGTCTATAATACCTGTGAATTCGGACAAGAAATCAAAATACCACTAATGATGTTTTCTAACTCGATGAGCACCTCGGGGTTGAATACAGACAAAAAATTTACTCTGCTGATGCGGCGTTCACTGTTTTGTTGCCATATAGCCCTGGGTGTGCAATGCGACTATGATTTGTTGTGTCGAAGAGAAGTAGGTACAACACTGTGAAGAGAACAAGGCCAAACATAGCTTTGTTTTCACTAGGTGGTTTTGTTGATACGTGAAAAAAAATCATTCAACGTGCTTGCCAATCCGTAAGAAACGACAAAAATTGCAACAAGGTCCCATTCATTCCCATACATGAAACAAGCACATGGAAAAGAGGTCATCCAAAATACAGGCAAGACATAGTTTTGTAAAGAGAGCAAAACAATAAAACACGGAATGGAAAATACAACCATTTTCAAATACTCTTAGGGGTAGTTACATCCACGGCAACAAAAAGAGTGGCTTATGGAAACATAGATTTTGGAAGCAGGGCTACATAATATAAAAGAATGAAAATAGGGCTATAAAGAATAAAAGATCGCCCCTTAGGGCGCAGAGTGAGACAACCACACATAAAGAGGGCGGATCATAAATTTGCTGTATAATCAAACAGGTTACCCTGGCAAAGAATACAGGCCATGACTAGAGTGACGTGAAAAGAAGGTATTTAGCATCGGTCAGTTACACCTCAATCAGGTCCACCCAGTAAGGAAAAAATTACAAATCTTGAACATGGACTGACAAGATGATAAAAATTGGAAACTTTGCCAAGTAACACGCTTTCCTCACTCACCTGTGCATCATACCCCGAATCTAAGCAATTGGTCATCGTCCACCCCATGTTTTAGATTTGTGTCACTATCATCCCCGCCTCCAAAATGTGGGACCTCATTTTCCACACACCACGATGCCACTGCTCCATATACCACATGCGGTACCCGTTCATATCTACTTCTATGTGGTAATATCTTATCTCTCTTTTTCTGTAAGAAAATGGATGTGTTGATTGAGTAATGTTTGTGAGGTTAGTACTTTTCAAAGTGAACAGCTCTTAAACATAAATGATTGAGATCCAAGCGCAAGAGGGAATGACGTTCACCAAGGGGGGGTTCACTAGGATTTTGTGACGTTCAATGTCTGTCGAATTTGCCACTTAAACCAACATGGGTTTGTAAGGACCATAGTCATGACAAACTGCACTAGAACAAGCACATAACCTAAAATGAGTGAGTGAGTGAGTCTGTGCCATGAACCCCATCCACATTTTTCATACCCCATGGATCGTCTGTACCTCGTAACTTGTCATCCAACCGATGGGGCGGATGGTGATGTCGAAATAACATGAAGGGTATATGGTGAATGAAGTTTTTGAATTGGGCCAAATGGCGACCAAAGTAAAAGAGGAGGGGTGAATGGTGCCCTATATTGGAGGATGGGGTCAAATTACGCTACTTCTCACAAAAGCCGGGGTACTTAAGGTATTTCTGATGATTGTAATTTCCTTTCCAATTATGAGTAATCAAGAATATAGAGTTATGGGCATAGCGGCCTATTCAATGAAGCAACACTATCTAGTATGAATGAATAAACCAACGACCTAATTTTAAGATTTTGTTTTCAAAAGCAATTTATCAAGTTTTTGAGACCTCGACGAAGTGGGAAAAATGCGTGGATTTGGACATCCATTTTCCCTTGATCAAAACTTGTGTTCTACATTCAATCCACGTTGTGTCCTTGTTCTGATGGGGAGTTAAGAATGACATGAAAATGATGAAACATAATGTCGTGACCGAATAAGAGGAAGGAAAACTCTGATGCCATCAGTCTTGTACCTTATTCGAACATGTAGCGTTAAGGTTTATGCTTTCAGTTTTCAAAAGTATCAGATTTCCCATATTGAAGTATCCTTAGTGTGGCATAACCAAACATGGCCTATGCTTTCCACCTTGCAAGTAGTCCATGGCAGGAATTTCCACCGGGCTTGTTCGCTTTCTTAAGCTTCAACGCTCCACCCATGTCCACTGACCAAGGGTGTGGCTAGTTGTTGTTGAATTTATTAGAAGGGCACTCCCAACTTGCAATTTCAACAAAATCAGAAAGTGCAACACACCTTCCAACCTCACTTGACTGGGTTTTCATGTCTAGTCTTATGTTTTTTGAATTATATCCAACCACCAAATTGACTTCCAACCCTTTAGTTTGTTCTTTGACAGAATCAAAACTCACCAGTTGCAAGAGGCTTGGAAATTTTAGGCAAGAGTCGTTCAAGGGCAAACGTTTTTGTTGAGGGAAATAGTTGTGAGAGACAAGAAGCCATATGTCATGGCTGAGGCTAGTTCCAGTTGCAATCCATAGTTGGGCATGTTCAACCAACGTTCTCGCTTGTGTTGATCATGTTGTTTTCTTTTAGAAATTTGTCGAGGAAATCCGTCATGGCCCTCCACGTTTCTCCATCTGGATGGGGTTCCTTATAGTCATGTTCAACTATTTTAGTGAGTCCCACTCAACGCACGAGTGTACGAAAAATATTGTTTCAACCAAATACCCTCCACCAATCATCGTGAGAACCGAAAAGCTGAAAGTTTCATTTCTGTCCCAGGTATTCGGATCGACCTTTGGACCCGATCATAGGCACATGACTGATGACCTCCTTTATGAAAGAGGGAAATTGTGTGCAAAACTTACGGACCCACAAAGTCCTCAACGATGTTAATCAAAGCATGTGACCAAAAGGCTTCTACCATGGATTTTAAATGCAATCAGCCTCACCTCATGAAGCTTTGTTTGTTGACACAATTGGGAGTGTTGATTGTATTTCAAGAATTTGTTAAGCATTTGCTGAGCAAGCGTGGGAATCATTGAGCGAGAAGGATTTTGTGGCATCTATGAAGATGAATGGACATGCTATATAGAAGTCCATACAAATATGCCACTCCCTTGATCATATTCCGATGGACACAACAATGGCGATCAAGACGGTTGGAGTTGCAAACAAAGATGCAATGATGGAGAAAGGGCAT
>SZWC01028040.1:0-28622 GCA_023375785.1 Penium margaritaceum | reverse complement strand
TCTTGTGCCTTGTGCCTTGTGCCTTGTGCCTCGTGCCTTGTGCCTTGTGCCTTGTGCCTTGTTCCTTGTGCCTTGTGCCTTGTGCCTTGTGCCTTGCCACTTGTGCCTCTTGTGCCTTGTGCCTTGTGCATTGTGCCTTGTGCCTTGTGCCTTGAGCGTTGTGCCTTGTGCCTTGTGCCTTGTGCCTTGTGCCATGTGCCTTGTGCCTTGTGCCTTGTGCCTTGTGCCTTGTGCATTGTGCATTGTGCCTTGTGCCTTGTGCCTTGTGCTCTGTGCCTTGTGCCTTGTGGCTTGTGCCTGATGCCTTGTGCCTTATGCCTTGTGCCTTGTGCCTTGTGCCTTGTGCCTTGTGCCTTTTGCCTTGTGCCTTGTGCCTTGTGCCTTGGGCCTTCTGCCTTGTGCCTTGTGCCTTGTGGCTTGTGGCTTGTGGCTTGTGCCTTGTGCCTTTTGCCTTGTGCCTTGTGCCTTGTGCCTTGTGCCTTGTGCCTTGTTCCTTGTGCCTCTTGCCTTGTGCATTGTGCGTTGTGCCTTGTGCACTGTGCCTTGAGCCTTGTGCCTTGTTCCTTGTGCCTTGTGCCTTGTGCCTCGTGCCTCGTCCCTCGTGCCTTGTTCCTTGTTCCTTGTGCCTTGTGCCTTGCACCGTGTGCCTTGTGCCTTGTGCTTTGTGTCTTGTGCCTTGGAACTTGTGCCTTGTGCCTTGTTCCTTGTGCCTTGTGCCTTGTGCCTTGTGCTTTGTGCCTTGTGCCTTTTGCCTTGTGCCTTGTGCCTTGTGCCTTGTGCCGTGTGCCTTGTGCCTTGTGCCTTGTGCCTTGTGCCTTGTCCCTTGTGCCTTGTGCCTTGTGCCTTGTGCCTTGTCCCTTGTGCCTTGTGCCTTGTGCCTTGTGCCTTGTCCCTTGTGCCTTGTGCCTTGTGCCTTGTGCCTTGTCCCTTGTGCCTTGTGCCTTGTGCCTTGTGCCTTGTCCCTTGTGCCTTGTGCCTTGTGCCTTGTGCCTTGTCCCTTGTGCCTTGTGCCTTGTGCCTTGTGCCTTGTCCCTTGTGCCTTGTGCCTTGTGCCTTGTGCCTTGTCCCTTGTGCCTTGTGCCTTGTGCCTTGTGCCTTGTCCCTTGTGCCTTGTGCCTTGTGCCTTGTGCCTTGTCCCTTGTGCCTTGTGCCTTGTGCCTTGTGCCTTGTCCCTTGTGCCTTGTGCCTTGTGCCTTGTGCCTTGTCCCTTGTGCCTTGTGCCTTGTGCCTTGTGCCTTGTCCCTTGTGCCTTGTGCCTTGTGCCTTGTGCCTTGTCCCTTGTGCCTTGTGCCTTGTGCCTTGTGCCTTGTCCCTTGTGCCTTGTGCCTTGTGCCTTGTGCCTTGTCCCTTGTGCCTTGTGCCTTGTGCCTTGTGCCTTGTCCCTTGTGCCTTGTGCCTTGTGCCTTGTGCCTTGTCCCTTGTGCCTTGTGCCTTGTGCCTTGTGCCTTGTCCCTTGTGCCTTGTGCCTTGTGCCTTGTGCCTTGTCCCTTGTGCCTTGTGCCTTGTGCCTTGTGCCTTGTCCCTTGTGCCTTGTGCCTTGTGCCTTGTGCCTTGTCCCTTGTGCCTTGTGCCTTGTGCCTTGTGCCTTGTCCCTTGTGCCTTGTGCCTTGTGCCTTGTGCCTTGTCCCTTGTGCCTTGTGCCTTGTGCCTTGTGCCTTGTCCCTTGTGCCTTGTGCCTTGTGCCTTGTGCCTTGTCCCTTGTGCCTTGTGCCTTGTGCCTTGTGCCTTGTCCCTTGTGCCTTGTGCCTTGTGCCTTGTGCCTTGTTCCGTGTGCCTTGTGCCTTGTGCCTTGTGTGTTGTGCCTTGTGCCTTGTGCCTTGTACCTTGTGCCTTGTTCCCTGTGCCTTGTGCCTTGTGCCTTGTGCCTCGTGCCTTGTGCCTTGTGCCTTGTGCGGTGTGCTTTGTGCCTTGTGTGAACAGCTCCACCTCCTCTTCTATGGTGTCCGACACCACCAACTGCTCCTCTGCTTCCGGTTCCTCGTAGAGGTCGTCCATCGGGTCGGCCAGAGCAGCTTCCAGCATGCTCTATCGCTTCTGTTTTCCACGTCCCTTCTTTGCGGCTACGGCAAGACCTGTTAGCTGGCTCCCTGTTACCGCATAGGGTTGTGTGCTTGCAAGCGCGTTGGTGGAGAGCGCCTCTGCCATGTCGTCAGCTTCTTCAGCTGCTGCTGCTGTCTCGGCCGCCTGGGCAGCAGCAGCAGCCTCTCCTACCGCTGCTTCTGCCAGCCTTCTCTCCTGAACTCTTGCAAAGTATGGCCTGAAGAAGTCCAAAACCTTGACCTCCAGTTCCATCGCAGATTTGATTCCGAGAAGCTGCAGGTCAGAGAGATGAAAGAACGTTAACCACCACCAACAAAGGCAGACCCGGGTTCCAACACCACAAACAGACACACCTCCACAACCCGCACCACCGACACCACCACCACCATCTCCACCACCACCATCATCTCCACCACCACCACCATCTCCACCACCACCATCATCTCCACCACCACCACCATCTCCACCACCACCACCATCACCACCACCACCATCACCACCACCACAACCATGTCATGGCCATTACCTTGTGCACGCGCTCAAAGAAGTGAAAGCGGAAGCGCGGATCGACCACCGTTACCACGACGTGACGGATGCTTGCTTTCTTCACGTACTTCTCTAGTTGTTACACAGAAATTAAGGCAGAAACAAAGGCATCAATTGTCAGAAACACTGGCAGACAGAAAGGCAGAAAAACCACATGATAGAACTGAAAAGAAACATAGACAAAAAAAACATACTTTGTCCACTGAGCTAGCAAGCCCAGGCCGCAGAGTGACCAGGAGTTTCTCGGTAGCGTCCAGGGACTGCTTCTTCTGCTTCTTCTCCATGACCTTGGTAGAATTCACGCGCCAGACATGCAGCTTCTGCAGGATTGTGCTGAATAAAGGAAGGACGAGTGAGAGCATTGGATACTCTTGGCCACTTATATCCTCTGTAAAGCCCTTGAAAGGCTTGAGGATAGCAATGACCATGCCCAGCAGCTCCCAACCCTGCCCACTGGGGATGAGAGCAGGATCCCTCAACTACAGCCAGTCATCAAGCACTTCTTTGATCCTCACGACCCTCTCACACATGTCAAGAGTACTGTTCCACCGAGTCGGGATATCCAGGTGGAGGGACAAGTAGGTCACACCGCGGGCAGCACAAGCGTTCATCAAAGACTGCTCACGCTTGGCTGACCTGCTGATATGATTGACGATGTCCCTTGCGGACTGGAGGTGCTCGTCCGCCTCGTCCACGGCGATAAGGTCTTTCACTGCCAGGTTCAGCACGTGGCCCATACAACGGATGTGGCCATCCTTGCTGGACCGGTCGTTCTGCAGCACAAGAAAGTTGTCCACCATGCTGACGTTCACGGAGTCGTTGTCCACCGTCAAACAGTACATCTTGTCCCACAATCCCCACTCCTTCACAGCGCCTGAGAACAGGTCAAACACAGTGGCAGCTGTTGCATCATCAGAGCAGGAAGGAAAGGCCAGAGCAACGCTCTCCATCTGCCAGTCCTCGATCCAGTGTGCAGTTACACCAAGATACTTGTGGTTTGCGTCTGACTGCCAGCCGTCGGTTGTGAACGACACCCAAGAGACGACAGGAGCAAACATCTTTTTCAGCCTCTTCCTGAACGCAGCACCACCAGACTTGATCAAACGCGTCAAAGTGATTCTTCCAGGCAGGATTGCAAAAGGGTTGGAGTGTATGAGTGCCTGCTTCAGCCATGCCGACTCAATGCTCAAGAAGCTCTGGTTTTTGTCAACCACGTGCTTCCAGATGCACGACAGAAAGTATTTCCTGTTGAACACAAGACCCACCCCCGCGGCACCACAAGCAACCTGTGTGTTAGTCCCATCGACCTCAGTAGCAGTCGTTGCCGCAGCCTGTGTTGCGTTCACAAGATTCTCCGTCACCTCCAACTGCTTCAACTCCTGGTGCTTTGCTTTGTGCTTGCGTCTCAGGTGCTTCCACATCGTTGAGGTGTTGCTCCCAGTGAGAGCAAACGTACCCTTGACCCCCGTCTGCCTGGGGCATAGTGTGCAGGCGGCCCTCGGCTCACCGTTGATGATGACATAGGTGAAGACGTTTTACACCACCGCCGGTTTTAGCTTCCGCTTGTCCACACGTCCTTGCACGTTCAACGTCGCTTGAACCAACGTACCACCAGGCCTAGATGCCGTGTTGCTCGGGACCTGCTGTTGCCCCTACTGCACTTGCTGCTGTTGCTGTGTTGGCTGCGTCGTTGGCTACTCTGTGGCCATGGCTGCTGACTGTGGCTGCAGCTTGACAGCCCTACTCTCCAAGGCTAACGCCTTGGAGAAAGGGACTGTCGAAAAACGGCACTACCAAATGAGTGCACTCAAAAGGGTGCACTCGGCCACTTAGCCAAACCGGATGGAACACGGCGGACGCGGTTTCACGCGGTTGCATGAAACCCTTGTCTCCACATGAGCACATGCGGGCAGAACAAGGAGACTTTTACGGCAACCTGCCATGGCCAATGGGCGTCCCGGGCAGCCATGCACGGGCTGTAGAAAAACCCCTCTCGAGGGTTCGGCGGGTACATGGCGCCGGGGGGTTGAACGTGACCACACGCGAATATCCGCAGACCCCCCCCCCCCCCCGCATTGCTCCCTGCCTAGGGACTCACAATTCTTGCGCAAGGACTCGGACTCGCGAGCCGAGCCAAGCTCACGGACTCGGACTCGCGAGTCCCAACCCGGACTCGAGATCGCGAGTTTGGGACTCGAGTCCGGGTTTTTGGTGTACACGCTTAGAGCCAGACTTCCGCGAGTATTCTGATTATTTACTCAATCTGTCTCTTTGCTGCGCCTCACATCAATTGCCGACCGTTGATTGAGCGATGGGACAGATAAACTTTGAAATTGTTGGCAAAATGCCACCCAATGGACGTCGGCACGGAGGGGAGGGGCGAGAGTCACAGGAGGGGGACCCCGTCCGTGGAGGAGAGGGACGGGATTCTTTGACCCCTCCCCCCCCCCCCCTCCCCCCACACCGTTGACGGCGCCAAAGGGGAGGAGAGGGGCAAGAGTCCCCGTACTGTGGCGTCGATGGCAGTTAAGGGGAGGAGAGGGACGGACTCCCTATCCCTTCCCACCTCCCCTCCATGGTGCAAACAGTGCCAACGAGAAGGAGAGGGATGGGGAGTTCCTCTCTCCCCCCTCCCACAGCACCGGCAGCGCCGAATTGGAGGAGAGGGGCAAGAGTTCCTCTCCGGTTGAGCCGACGGCATTGAAGGAGAGAAGAAGGATGGACTCACTCTCCCTCTCCCCCTCCTCCCCGATGGCGCCGAAGGTGCAGACGGGGGGGGGGAGGGACGAGAGTTCTTCTTCACCCCTTCACATGGCACCGACTACGCCGAAGGGGAGGAGAGGGGCGGACTCCCCCTTCCCTTTCCCCCTTGGCGCGGACGGCATCAAAGGGGAAGAGAGGGACGGGAGTCCCTCCCCCCCCTCCCTTCTTCCATGGTGCCGGCTGTGCTAAGGGTAGAGTCTCCCACGCCCTCCCCCCCCCCCCCCCCCCCCCCCCCCCNTGGCACCGACTACGCCGAAGGGGAGGAGAGGGGCGGACTCCCCCTTCCCTTTCCCCCTTGGCGCGGACGGCATCAAAGGGGAAGAGAGGGACGGGAGTCCCTCCCCCCCCTCCCTTCTTCCATGGTGCCGGCTGTGCTAAGGGTAGAGTCTCCCACGCCCTCCCCCCCCCCCTCCCCTTCCTTTCCCTTCATCCATGGCATGCACAATGCCATGGGATAGCTGAGAGGAGAGTCCCCCCACTTCCCTCGCCTCCCACGGCATCGTCTGCACCACTGATTCATAGAGGGGAGCAGCTCCTACCACCAGATTGGCAGGCAGGAGGGGGAGGGAAGAGGACGAAGCTTCCTCCCTCCTCCCATGTATAGTGGATGATATTGTCCACCAGGCGCAAAACTGCCTTGGAAACCAAATGGTTCAAAATGAAAGAACGCGTGAGTGGTGCAAACGGTTGATGGCAGCACCAGGAATGAGAGTTTGCATGCTTGATTTCCATGGAGCCACGACTTTTTCTTATTTTTTCCCCAGGCCTGCCCATGGAAACAAGACATCACATCCTCCTTTACAACCAACTTTGACCACCATAGGAAGCGGTATGGAGGTCAGGCCGAGCTGTACAGTAACTTGAGAAATTCTCAAGTGTTGTTCTGAAATCATTTCCTGCTCATGGAAAAGGGGAAGACCGACAGTCTTCCCAACCTACCAGTGGGAGAAGTTGGGGAGATTCCAAGCATCAAACCAAAAAAATACAAGGGGGGTATAGGACGTGCCAGACGCTTGTTCATTATTCAGGAATCCTCAAGTTCAGGAATTCTATATTAACCGTTTTTCAACGTCTGAAACGGTGAAACGTCCGTGGTCAAACCCGAGTGTTTCGTGAAGTTGCCATGAGTTTTGACACAAAAATTCAAACATAATCCCTGGTTGAGCTCTTCAATAAATATCGGGAGTCCTGCTTTTCTCTTGTTGTGTGATCCAAACCACAAAGGGGGGAAAACCGACACTTTTCCGTGTCGTGAACGAAATTGACATAGAAACACTTCAATGCAAGAAATTGACCATCGACAGTGCCTAAATGCTTGTGGATTAATCTCAACATTTGTAATAGTTCATGGAATAAAAGACCCAAAGTGGGTGACCGTTAAAAAGCCACGACATGGCTCAATACGAGATGTTTATGCGCCAAACAAGATTGTTTATGGAGAATGACCGTAGTGGCATACACTGGGCTAGAAAATGACAATCGAGATGACTACTCGATTGAAAGAAGTAAAGGCACCAAACGTGCTTGGACCACTCAACCACTTGTCTACTTATCACAACAATTAAAATTGTGCAAGCTGCACAAAAAGAGTGTTGATTACACGTTTGTACAGGCATTGGCCACGTCATCGACTTACTTAGGTCACACTTTTACCTTTTCTATAGTTTGAAGGTCACATTATTACTGTTATAAAATTGCTTTGGTCACACTTTCACTATGTCTACAGTGCTTTGGTCATGTTTTCGCTGTTTTGGTGGTACTTGTGTCACCATTTTACGATGTCTATGGTGCTTTGGTCACATTATCACTGTTTCAATGGTGCTTTGGTCACATTTTCCCTGTGTCTATGGTGCTTTGGTTATATCATCACTATTTCAATGGTGAGTTGGTCACGTTATCACTCTTTTAATGGTACGTTTATCATACTTTAACGGTTTCTATTGTGTTTTCGTCACATTATCACACTTTCAATGATGCTTTCATGACACTTTCACTCTGTCTATGGTACTTAGGTCACATTATTCCGTTTTCATGGTACTCTGGTAGCATTATCACTGTTTTAATGGTACTTTTGTCACAATTTCATTGTAACTATAGTGCTCAGGTTGCATACTCACAGTTACAATGGTATCTTGGTCACACTTTCACTAAGTCTATGGTGCTTGGGTCACATTATCATTGTTTCAATGGTGCTTTGGTCACGCCTTTGTGGTGTATTTGGTACTTTGGTCACATTATCACTGTTTCAATGGTGCTTTGGTCACACATTCAGTGTCTATGGTGCCTAGGTCACATTTTCACTGTTTCATTGGTGCTTTGGTCACACTTTCACTGTATACATGGTTCTTAGACCACATTATCATTGTTTAAATGGTGCTTATGTCACCTTTTCAATGTGTCTATAGTGCTTTTGTTATGTTATCAGTGTTTCAATGGTGCTTTGGTTACACGTTCACTGTGTCCATGGTGCTCTGGTCACATTGTCACTATTTCAATGGTATTTTGGTCACATTGTCACTTTTTCAATGGTGTGTTGGTCACACTTTCACTCTCTCTATGGTGCTTGGGTCACATTATCACTGTTTTGATGGTGCTTTGGTCACATTTTCACTCTGTCTATGGTGCTTGTGTCACATTGTCACAGTTTCAATGGTGCTTTGCTCACCATTGCGCTTTGTCTACGGTGCTGTGGTCAATGTATCACATTTCCAACAGTGCTTTGGTCACACTTTCATTGTGTGTATAGTGCTTATGGCACATTTTCAAGATTTGAATTGTGCGCTGGTCAGATGTTCACTGTGTCTATGGTGCTTTGGTCCCATTTTTACTGTTTCAATGGTACTTTGGTCACACTTTCATTGTGAATATGGTGCTTAAGTCACATTATCGCTGTTTCAATGGTGTTGTGGCCACTCTTTAATTGTGGCTTGGGCGCTTACATCACATAAACACTATTTGAATGGTGCCTTGGTCACAAATTTACGGTGTATGTGGTGCTTTTGTCACATTATCATCGTTTCAATGGTACTTTGGTTGCACTTTTACTGTGTCTATTATGATTTTGGTCACTTTATCACATTCTAGTGATATTTTGGTCATACATTTACTGTGTCTATGGTGCTTTGGTCATTGGATCACTGTTTCAGTGGTGCGTTGGTCACACTTTCATCGTGTCTATGGTGCTTATGTCACACTAGCACTCTTTAAATGGTACTCCAGTCACACATTCACTGTGTCTACGGTGCTTAGGTAATATTTTCACTGTTCCAATGGTGCTTTGGTCAGACATTCACTCTGTCTGTAATACGTAGATCACGTCATCACTGTTTCAATGGTGGTTTGCTCACAGGTTCACTGTGGCTATGGTGGGTTGGTCACGTTATCACTGTTATACTGGTGCTTTGGTCATACTTTCACCGTCTCTTTGGTACTTAGGTCACATTATCACTGTTTCAATGGTGCTTTGGTCACATGTTCAGTGTGTCTATAGTGCTTGTGTCACATTATCACTGTTTCAATAGTGCTTTGGTCATATTTTCACTGTTTCTATGGTACTTAGGTCACATTATCACTGTTTCAATGGTGCTTTGGTCACGCTTTCACTATTCATGTAGTGCTTTGCTCACATTGTTACCGTTTCAATGATGCTTTGGCCATACTTTCATTCTCTTTATAGTGCTTTCATCACAACATTGTTTTATCAATGGTACATTGCTAACACTTTCATTGTGTGTAGGGTGCTCATGTCAGATTATCATGATTTCAATGGTGCTTTGGTCACACGTTCATTGTGTCTATGGTGATTTGGTCACATTACAAGTGTTTCAATGGTACGTTGGTTCCACTCCCACTTGCACTTTCTATAGTGCTTTGTTCACATCACATTTCCACTGTTTAAACGGTGGTTTGGTCATTCTTTCACCATTTCTATTGTGGTTAGGTCACATCATCACTGTTTTAATCGTACTTAAGTCACATTTTCACAATGTCTGTGGTGCTTGGATCACCTCATTATGGTTGGAATGGTGCTTTTGGTCCCACTTTCACTATGTTTATGGTGCTTATGTCACATTATCACTGTTTCAATTGTGCTTTGGTAACACTTTAATGTGCCTATGGTGTTTTGGTCACGTTATCATTGTTTCAATGTTGCTTTGGTCACACTCTCATTGTGTCTATGGTGCGTTTATCACATTATCACTGTTTACATGGTGCTTTGGTCACACCTCCAATGTGTTTATGGTGCTTTGGTCACATTATCACTGTTCAATGGTGCTTTGATCACACTTTTACTATGTCTTGGTGCTTATATCACATTATCACTGCTTCAATGGTGCATTGATCAGACTTTCACTCTGTCTATGGTGCTTAGGTCACATTATCACTGTTTCAACGGTCCTTTGGTCATAATTTCACCGTGTCTATGGTTCTTTGGTTGCATGATCACTGTTTGAATGATGCTTTGGTTACACTTTCACTCTGTATATGGTACAGCGCTCACATGAATATTGTTTCCATGGTGCATTGGTCAAACTTTCTCTGTGTACATGGTGTTAAGGTCACATTATCATTGTTGCAAATGTGCTTTGGTCACACTTCTTCTGTGTCTATGGTGCTTTGGTCACATTATTACTCTTTGAATAGTGCTTTGGTTACACAATCACTATATATGTTGTACATTGGTCACATTATCACTGTTTCAATGATTATTTGGCCACACTTTCATTGTCTTTATGGTGTTTTTGTCACAGTATCACTGCTTCTATGGTACATTGTTAACACGNTAGCGCTGACATTGTTATCATTTCAATGGTGCATTGGTCAAATTTTCTTTGTGTACATGGTGTTAGGGTCACGTTATCATTGTTGCAAATGTGCTTTGGTCACACTTCTTCTGTGTCTATGGTGCTTTGGTCACATTATTACTCTTTGAATAGTGCTTTGGTTACACAATCACTATATATGTTGTACATTGGTCACATTATCACTGTTTCAATGATTATTTGGCCACACTTTCATTGTCTTTATGGTGTTTTTGTCACAGTATCACTGCTTCTATGGTACATTGTTAACACATTCATTGTGTGTAGGGTGCTTATGTAACATTCTCACTTTTTCAATTGTGCTTTGTTCACACATTCACTGTGGATATGTCATTTGGTCACATTACCAGTCATTGAGTGGTACCCTGGTTCCACTTCAACTGTTTCTACTTTTCTTATGTCACATAATAACTGTCTCAATAGTGCTTTGGTCACACTTTCATTGTGTCTATCGTGCATTGGCAAAACTGTCATTGTTTTAATGACACCTTGATCACACCTTCACCGTGTCAATTGTGATTAGGTCACATACTCACTATTTCAATGTTGCTTTGGTCACACTCTCACTCTGTCTTTAGTTCTTTGGTCACATCATCGCTTTTTCAATGGTACTTTGATCACACTTGTAGTTAGTCTATGGTGTATAGGTCACACTATGAATGTTTAATGGTGTTATGGCCTCACTTTCAAAGTGTGTATGGGGCTTAGATCACATTTTCACTGTTTTATGGGTGGCTTGGTCATTCTTTCATTTTGTCTATGGTGGTAATGTCAAATCATCGCCATTTCAATGGTGCTATTGTCACACTTTCACTGTGTCTACGATGCCTTGGTCACATTATTACTGTTTAAATGGAACTTTAGCCATATGTTTACTGTTCGTGTGGTGCTTTGGTCACATTACCAACATTTCTATTGTACTTTGGTCACATTTCCACGATGTCAATGGTGCTTGGATCACATTGTTATGGTTTCAATGGTGTTTTGGTCACACTTTCACTCTATTTATGGTACTTTTGTCACATTATCATTCTTTCAATGATGCTTTGGAAACACTATTATGTGTATATGGTGCTTTGCTCACATTATCACTGTTTTAGAAGTGTTTTGGTCACACTTTCACTATGTCCATGGTGCTTCAGTTACATTATTAGTGCTTTCATTGTGCTTTGGTAACACTTTTAATGTGTTTTTGGTGCTTTGGTCACATTATCACTGTTCACTGCTTCTTTGATCACACTTTAACTGTCTCTTTGGTTCTTGTATCACGTTATGACTGCTTCAATTGTGCTTTGGTCACAGTTTCAATCTGTCTATGGTGTTTAGGTGACGTTGTACTTGTTTCAATGGTCCCTTGGTCACATCTTCACAGTGTCTATGGCTTTTTGGTTACATGGTAACTACTTTAATAATGCTTGGGTTACACGTTTACTTTATCTATGGTACTTTGCTCACGTTATTTTTCTTTCAATGGTGCTTTAGTCACACTTTCATTGTGTATATGGTGTGAATGTCATATTATCATTGCTGCAATGGTGCTTCGGTCACACTTCCACTTTGTCTATGGTGCTTTTGTCACATTATCACTATTTTTATGGTGATTTTGTCACGCTTCTAGTGTGTCCATGATGCTCAGGTCACATCATGACTGTTTCAATGGTGCTTTGGTCACAATTTCACACTTTCTATGGTACTAAGGTCACATAACCATTGTTCCAATGGTGCCTTGGTCACACCTTCATTGTGTCTATGGTGCTTTGTTCACACTATCGTTGTTTTAATGGTAATGAGGTCACACTTTCTCTGTGTCTCTGGCTTCACATTCTCACTGTTTCAATGGTGCTTTGCTCACATGTTTAGTGTGTCTATAGTGCTTGTGTCGTCTTATCAGTGTTTCAATGGTGCTTTGGTCACGCTTTCACTGTTTCTATGGTGCTTTGGACCCAGGTTATTTGTTTCAATGGTACTTTGGTCACACTTCCAATATGTCTATGGTGCTTAGGTCACATGTCCACTGTTTGAGTGGTGCTTTGGTCTCACGTTTACTGTTTTTATGGTACTTCGGTCATATTATTGCTCTTTCAATGGTGCTTTGGTCACACTTTCAGTGTGTCTATGGTGTTGTGGTCACATTATCACTATTTCAATCGTGCTTTGGTCACACTTTCATTGTATCAATAGTGCTATGTTAACCCTATTACTGTTTCAATGGTTTTTTTGTCACACTTTCACGGTGTCTATAGTGCTTATGTCACAATATCATTGTTCCTATGGTGCTTTTGTCGTACGTTTATGTATCTAGGGTGCTTTCGTCACATTATAACTGTTTCAATGGTACGTTGGTCAACCTGTCTCTATGTCTATGGTGCTTTGGTCATATTGTCACTGTTTCAATGGTGCTCTGGTCAGAATTTCACTGTCTATGTGCTTTGGTGACATCATTGCTTGTAAATGGTGCTTTGTTTACAATTTTAGTGTGTCCATGGTGATTATATCACATTATCACTGCTTCAACGGTGCTTTGGTCACACTTAAGCTATTCCTATGATGCTAGTGTCACGTTATCATTGTTTCAACGTTGCGTTGGTCACAATTTCAGTGTGTCTATAGTGCATTGGTCACATTATAACTGTTTCAGTGGTATTGTGGTCACACGTTTGCTGTGTCTATGGTGCTTTGGTCACATTATCACTTTTTTTATGTTGCTTTGGTCAAACGTTCACCGTGTGTATGGTGCTTAGGTCACGTTATCACTGTTACAATGGTGCTTTGGTCAGACTTTCATTGTATTTGTGGTGTGTAGGTGACATTATTGCTGTTTCAAGGGTGCTTTGGTCCCACTTTCACTGTGTCTTTGGTGCTTTGGTCACATTATTGCTGTTTCAATGGTACTTTGGTCACACTTTCACTAGGCATATAGTACTTTGGTTACATGATCATTACTTCAATCGTGCTTTGGTCACATTATTGCTGTTTCAATGGTACTTTGGTCACACTTTCACTAGGCATATAGTACTTTGGTTACATGATCATTACTTCAATCGTGCTTTGGTCACACTTTCATTGTGTCTATGGTGCTTAGGTCACATTATCACTGTTTCAATGGTGCTTTGGTCACACGTCCACTGTGTTTATGGTGTTTTGGTCACATTCTCATTGTTTGAATGGTGCGTTGGGCACACTTTCACTGTGTGCATGCAGCTTTGGTCAAATGATCACAATTTCAATGGTTCTTTTGTCACACTTTCACTGTGTTTATGGTGCTTTGGTGACACTATCCCTGTGTTAATGGTGCTTTGGTTGTATTTTCACTGTCTCCATAGCGTTTAGGTCACATGATCACTCTTTCAATGGTGCTTTGGTCACATTTTGAGTGTGCCTATGTTTCTAAGGTGCTTAGGTGTCACTATCACTGTTTCAGTGATGGTTTGGTCACAGTATCGCGATGTCTATTGTACTTTGGTCAGATTACCACTCTTTCAATGGTGCTTTGGTTGTACTTTCAGCATGTCTATGGTACTTTGGTCACATTATCACTGTTTCAGTAGTGCTGGTATCACACTTACGTTGTGTCTACAGTACTGAGGTCACATTATCATTGTATCATCTGTGCTTTGGTTACACTTTTCCTGTGCGTGTGGTGCTCTGGTCATACTTTCACTGTTTAAATGGTGCTTTGGTCGCATTATTACTGTGCCACTCGTGCTTTGGTCACATATTATCTCTGTATATGGTGTTCATATCATAGTATCACTGTTTCAATGTTGATCTTGTCAACCTTTCAATGGTCTGTTGTACTTCACTCACATTGTCAACATTTCAATGGTGTCTTGGTTACACCTCACTGTGTTTATAGTGCTCAGGTTACATTATAAGTGTTTGAATGGTGCTTTGGTCAAACATTTACTGTGTCTATGGTGCTTTGATTGCATTATAACGTTTGTAATGGTGCTTTGGTCACACCTTCACCGTGTCTATAGTTCTTAGGTCACATTATCATGGTTTCAACAGTGCTTCGATCACACGTTCACTCTGTCTATGGTGCTTGGGTCACATCATTCGTGTTTAGATGGTGCTTTGGTTACACTTTTACGGTTTCTATGGTGCTTTGCTCACATTATCACCATTTCAATTGTGCTCTGGTCACCCTTTCACTGTGAATATAGTGCTTGGGTCACATTATCTTTATTTCAATGGTACTTACGTTATTGAATTATGTGTATATGGTGCTTTGGTCATATTATCACTTTTTTATAGTGCTCTGGTCACACCTTTATTGTGTCTATGGTACTCACGTATCATTGTCACTGTTTCAATGGTGCTTTGGTCACACCTTCATTGTATGTATGGTGCGTTTTTCACAATAACACTGTTTTAACAATACGTTGGTCACACTTTCACTGTGTCAATTTGGCTTTGGTTACATGATCATTGTTTCAATGGTGATTTAGTGACACTTGGAGTGTGTTTGTGGTTTTTGTCACATCATCACTGTTTCAATGTTGCTTTGATTACACGATCACTTTGTCCATAGTGCATTGGTCACATTATTACTGTTTTAATGGTGCTTTGGTCACTCGTTCACGCTATCTATGGTGCTTTCATCACACTCTCACTGTTTCCATAATGCCTTGGTCACACTTTCGCCGTGTCTTTGGTGCTTTCGCTACAGCGTTACTATTTTAATGGTGCCTTGGTCATGCATTTCCCGTGACTATGAAGATATGGTCATTTCATCACTGTTTAATGGTGCTTTGGTGACACATATGCGGTGTCTATGGTGCTCTGGTCATGTTATCACTATTTCAATGGTGCTTTGGTCATGTGTTTACTGTGCATATGGTACTTGGGTCATTTCATCACTCTTTCAATGGTGTTTTGGTCACACTTAGATTGTATGTATGATGTTTTGATTATATAGTCACTCTTTCAATAGTGTGTTGCAAACTTTTTCGCCGTGTCTATGGTGCTTGGGTCACATTATCACTATTTAAATGGTACGTTGGTCTTACTTTTGTTGTGTCTATGGTACTTTGGTCACATTATCACTGTCTCAATGGTGGTTTGATCTTGCTTTTATTGTTTATATGGTGCTTGTATCACATTATCACTGTTTCAATGGTGCTTTGGTCATAAACTCACTGTGTTTATGGTGCTAATGTCATATTGTCACTGCTTCAATGGTGATTTGGTCAAACGTTTATGTGGTATCCTGCTATGGTCATGTTATCACTGTTCAAATAGTGCTTTGGTGACACGTTCACTGTGTTTATGGTGCTTGGGTCACATGATCACTGTTTCAATTGTGCTTTGGCCACACCTTCACTATGTCTATGGTGCTTTGGTCACATTATCACTGTTTCAATGGTGCTTCGCTCACTCTTTCACTGTGTCTATAGTGCTTAGGTTACATTATCACCATTTCAATGGTATTTTGGTCACATTCTCAATGTGTCTATGGTGCTTTGGTCACATTATCACCGTTTAAATGGTGATTTGGACACCCTTCCATTGTGTCTCTGGTGCTTAGGTCACATCATCACTATTTCAATGGTGCTTTGGTCACACTTCAATTGTGTCTGCGGTGCTTTGATCACATTCTTACGGTTTCAATGGTTCTTCGCTCACACTTTCTCTCTTTCTTTGGTGCTTCGGCCACATAATCACTTTTCTAATGATGCTTTGGTCACAATTTCACTGTGTCTTTGGTGCTTTGGTTACTTTCTTTCTGGTTTACTAGTGCTTTGGTCACACTTTCACTATGTCTAAAGTTCTTATGTCACATTTTCACTGTTTCAATAGTGTGTTGGTCACACTTTCAATGTACCTATGATGCTTACATCAGATTATCACTGTTTCAATGGTGCTTCAGTCACACGTATACTGTCTATGGTGCTCTAGTCATATAATCACTGTTTCATTAGTGCTTTGGTCATGCTTTTACTACATATACATAGTGCTTAGATCACGTCATTACTCTTTCAAGGTTGCTTTGGTCACACTTTTACTGTGTCTTTGGTGCTTTGATTACATTATCACTGTTTTAATAGTGCTTAGGTGACTCTTTCACTGTATATATGGTGCTTAGGCCACATTACCACTTGTTAAATGGTGCTTTGGTCACACCTTTATTGTGTCTATGGTGATTTGGTCACATTACCACTGTTTCAATACTTCTTTGGTCAAACATTTTTTGTGTGTATGGTGCTTAGGTCACATTACCACTTGTTAAATGGTGCTTTGGTCACACCTTTATTGTGTCTATGGTGATTTGGTCACATTACCACTGTTTCAATACTTCTTTGGTCAAACATTTTTTGTGTGTATGGTGCTTAGGTCACATTATCACTATTTCAATGGTGCTTTGATCAAACGTTTATGTGTGTGTAGTGCTTTGGTCATATGATCACTCTTCACATGGGCCTTTGGTCATTCTTTTATTGTGTCTATGGTGCATAGGTCACATTATCATTTTTTCAATTGTGCTTTGGTTAAACATGCACTATGTCTATGGTGCTTTGGTCACATTATCACTCTTCCAAGGGTTCTTTGGTCACAATTTCACTATGTCTATGGTGGTTATGTCACATTATCACTACTTCAGTGGTCCTTTGGTCACACTTTTATCATGACTGTGGTGCATAGGTGACAGTATCACTGTTTCAATGGTGCTTTGGTCACACTTTAACTATGTCTATAGTGCTTAGGTGACATTATCACTGTCTCTATGGTGCTTTAGTCACACGTTCATTGTGTCTATGGTGCTTAGGTCACATTTTCCTTGTCTCAATGGTGCTTTGGTCACATTTTCACAGTGTCTATGTTTGGTTGGTCACTTTTTCACAGCTTGAATGGTGCTTTGGTCACACTTTTATTATTGATGGTGCTTTGGTCACATCATCTTTATTTTTATGGTGCTTTGACCACACGTGTACTGTGGCTATGGTACTTTGGTCACATTATCACTGTTTCAATGGTGCTTTAGGCACGCATCTACTGTGTCCATGGTTCTTTGGTAACAGTCTCACTATTGTAAAGGTCTTTTGGTCACGTTTTCACTCTGTCTATTGTTCTTTGGTTACATTTTCACTGTTTCAATGGTGCTTTGGTCACATTTTCACCGTGTCTGTGGTGCTTTGGTCATAGTGTCACTGTTTTAATGGTGATGTGGTCACACTTTCATTGTGTCTTTAGTGCCGACGTCATACTATCACTGTTTTAATGGTACTTTGGTCACACTTTCATTGTGTCTATGGTGCCTTTGTCACATTGTCACTGTTTCAATGGTGCTTTGGTGACAATTTCATTGTGTGTGGTGCTTTCGTCAAATTATTACTATTCGAATGGTGCTTTGGTCACACTTTCACTGTGTGTATGGTGCTTTGATCAGAATATGACTGTTTCAACTGTGCTTTAGTCACACCTTCAATATGTCTATGGTGCTTTTGATCACATTATCATTGTTTCAATGGTACTTTGGTCGTACCTTCACCGTGTCTATGGTACTTTGGTCAAGTTATCATTGCTTCAATGGTGTGTTAGTCACACTTTCGCTGTCTCTATGGTGCTTTGGTCACATTATCACTGTTATAATTATGCTTTTGTCACACATTTACTGTTTTGTATAGTTCTTAGGTCCGATTATCGCTGTTTCAATGGTGCTTTGGTCACACTTTCACTTTGTCTAAAGTACATAGGTCACATTATCATCGTGTCAATGGTGCTTTGGTCACACATTCACGGTGTCTATGGTACGTATGTCACATTATCACTGTCTCAGTGGTGCTTTGGTCACACTTTCACGGTGTCTATAGTGCTTATATTCAATTATCACTGTTTGAACGGTGCTTTCTTCATCCTTTCATGGTGTCTATGGTGCTTTGGTCACATTGTCAGTGTTTCAATGGTGCTTTGGTTCCACTTTTACTATCTATGGTGCTTTGGTCACGTCATCACTGTTTCAGTGGTATTCTGGTCACACCTCCACTTTGTGTATGGTGCTTTGGTCATTTTTTACTGTTTCAATTGTCCTTTGGTCACACTTTCACTGTGTGTATGGTGCTTTGGTCACGTCATCACTGTTTCAGTGGTATTCTGGTCACACCTCCACTTTGTGTATGGTGCTTTGGTCATTTTTTACTGTTTCAATTGTCCTTTGGTCACACTTTCACTGTGTTTATGGTGCTTATGTCACATTACCACAATTCAATGGTGCATTGGTCATGCTTCTACCGTGTATATGGTGCTTTGGTCACATTCTCACCAGTTCAATAGTACATTGGTCACACGTTCACTCTGTCTATGGTGACTTTGTCACATTGTCACTGTGTCAAGGGTGCTTTGGTCACAATTTCACTGTGTTTATGGTACTTTGGTTACATTTTCACTGTTTCAATGGTGCTTGGGTCACACGTTTACCGTTTCTATGGTGCTTTGGTCATATTATTGCTGTTTCTATGGTCCGTTTGTCACACTTGCATTGCGTCTACAGGGCTTAGGTCACATTTTCGCTATTTTAATGGTGTTTTGGTCACACTTTTACTATGTTTATAGTGCTTAGGTCACATAATAGCTTTTTCAATGATGCTTTGGTCATGATTTCATTGTGTCTATGGTGCTTATGTCACATTATCGCGGTTTCAATGGTGCTTTGGACACACTTTCACAGTGTCTATGGTGGTTTGGTCACATTCTCACTGTTTCAATGGTGCTTTCGTCACACTTTCACTCTTTTGATGGTGCTTTGGTCACATTATCACTGTTTCCATGGTACTCTGGTCACAATGTTAGGTGTCTGTGGTGTTTTGGTCATGTTATCATTGTTTCAATGGTGCGTTGGTCATGCTTCAACCGTGTCTATGGTGCGTAGGTCTTATTATCACTGTTTTAATGGGGAGCTTTGGTCACACTTTCAATGTGTCTATGTTGTTTAGGTGGCACTATCACTGTTTTGGTGATGGTTTTGTCACACTATCACTGTGTGTATTGTATTTTGGTCAGATAACCATTGTTTCAGTGGTACTTTGGTTGTACTTTCAGCATGTCTATGGTACTTTGGTCACATTATCACTCGTTCAATGGTACTTCGATCACACTTACACTGTGTCTACAGTTTTGAGGTCACATTATCACTGTATCATCTGTGCTTGGATCACACTTTTCCTGTGAGTGTGGTGCTTTGGTCATACTATCATTGTTAAATGGTGCCTTGGTCACATTTTCACTGTGTTACTGGTGCTTTGGTCACATATTCTCTCTATTCATGGTGTTTAAGTCAGAGTATCACTGTTTCAAAGGTGCTCTGGTCAACCTTTCAATGGTCTGTTGTACTTCACTCACATTATCAACATTTCAATAGTTATTTGATTACACTTTAACTATGTTTACAGTGCTTAGGTCACAGGATCATTGTTTCAATGCTGCTTTGGTCACACTTTCACTGTGTCTATGGTTCTTTGGTCACATTATAAGTGTTTCAATGGTGCTTTGGTCAAATGTTTACTGTGTCTATGGTACTTTGATTACATTACAGCTTTTGTAATGGTGCTTTGGTCACATTATAAGTGTTTCAATGGTGCTTTGGTCAAATGTTTACTGTGTCTATGGTACTTTGATTACATTACAGCTTTTGTAATGGTGCTTTGGTCACACCTTCATTGTGTCTATAGTTCCTAGGTCACATTATGACGGTTTCAACAGTGCTTTCGTCACACGTTCACTCTGTCTTTGGTGCTTGGATCACATGATTTGTGTTTAGATGGTGCGTTGTTCACACTTTTACTGTTTCTATGGTGCTCTGGTCACATGATCACTATTTCAATGGTACTCTGGTCACCCTTTCAGTGTTTATATAGTGCTTAGGTCACATTATCTTTGTTTCAATGGTGCTTACGTTATTGTTTTATGTGTCTATGGTACTTTGGTCATGTCATCACTTTTTTATAGTACTCTGGTCACACGTTTATTGTGTATATGGTACACAGGTCTCATTATCACTGTTTTAATGGTGCTTTGATCACACCTTCATTGTGTCTATGGTGCTTTGGTCACAATAACATTGTTTTAACAATACTTTGGTCACACTTTCACATCGTCTATCATGCTTTGGTCACATGATCATTCTTTCAATGGTGGTTTATTGACACTTTTAGTGTGTTTGTGGTTTTTGTCACATCATCGTTGTTTCAATGTTGCTTTGGTTACACGTTCACTTTGTCTATACTGCATTGGTCACATTATTACTGTTTCAATGGTGCTTTGGTCACTCGTTCATGCTGTCTATGGTGCTTTGATCACACTCTCAGTATTTTCATAGTACCTTGGTAACACTTTCATTGTGTCTTCTGAGCTTTTGCCATAATGTTACATTTTCAAAGGTTCTTTGGTCATGCATTTCCCGTGACTGTGAAGGTATGGTCATTTTATCACTNTTGACACTTTTAGTGTGTTTGTGGTTTTTGTCACATCATCGTTGTTTCAATGTTGCTTTGGTTACACGTTCACTTTGTCTATAGTGCATTGGTCACATTATTACTGTTTCAATGGTGCTTTGGTCACTCGTTCATGCTGTCTATGGTGCTTTGATCACACTCTCAGTATTTTCATAGTACCTTGGTAACACTTTCATTGTGTCTTCTGAGCTTTTGCCATAATGTTACATTTTCAAAGGTTCTTTGGTCATGCATTTCCCGTGACTGTGAAGGTATGGTCATTTTATCACTGTTTAATGGTGCTTTGGGAACACATATGCGGTGTCTATGGTGCTGTGGTCATGTTATCACTGTTTCAATGGTGCTTTGGTCATGCGTTCACTGTGCCTATAGTGCTTGGGTCATGTCATCACTCTTTTAATGGTGTTTTGGTCACACTTAGACTGTATGTAGGGTGCTTTGATTACATTATCATCGTTTCAACAGTGTGTTGGAAACTTTTTTATGGTGTCTATGGTGCTTAGGTCACATTATCACTCTTTAAATGCTGCGTTGGTCTTACTTTTATTGTGTCTATGGTACTTTGGTCACATTATCACTGTCTCAATGGTGGTTTGATCTTGATTTTATTGTGTATATGGTGCTTGTATCACATTATCACTGTTTCAATGGTGCTTTGGTCATAAACTCACTGTGTTTATGGTGCTAATGACATATTGTCACTGCTTCAATGGTGCTTTGGTCAAACGTTTATGTGGTATCCTGCTATGGTCGTGTTATCACTGTTCAAATAGTGCTTTGGTGACATGTTCACTGTGTTTATGGTGCTTGGGTCACATGATCACTGTTTCAATTGTGCTTTGGTCACACCTTCACTATGTCTATGGTGCTTTGGTCACATTATCACTGTTTCAATGGTGCTTCGCTCACTCTTTCACTGTGTCTATAGTGCTTAGGTTACATTATCACTGTTTCAATGGTGCTTTGGTCACATTCTCACAATGTCTATGGTGCTTTGGTCACATTATCACCGTTTAAGTGGTGATTTGGACACCCTTTCATTGTGTCTCTGGTGCTTAGGTCACATCAACACTATTTCAATGGTGCTTTGGTCACATTATCACCGTTTAAGTGGTGATTTGGACACCCTTTCATTGTGTCTCTGGTGCTTAGGTCACATCAACACTATTTCAATGGTGCTTTGGTCACACTTCAATTGTGTCTACGGTGCGTTGATCACATTCTTATGGTTTCAATGGTACTTTGCTCACACTTTCACTCTGTCTATGGTGCTTTGGTCACATAATCACTCTTCTAATGATGCGTTGGTCACACTTTCACTGTGTCTATGGTGCTTTGGTTACATTCTCTCTATTTTACAAGTGCTTTGGTCCACTTTCACTATGTCTAAAGTTCTTAGGTCATGTTTTCACTGTTTCAATAGCGTGTTGGTCACACTTTTATTGTACCTATGATGCTTACATCACATTATCACTATTTCAATGGTGCGTCAGTCACACGTATAATGTGTCTATGGTGCTCTAGTCGTATAATAACTGTATGATTGGTGCTTTGGTCATACGTTTACTTTATATATAGTGCTTAGGTCACGTCATTATGCTGTCAATGTTGCTTTGGTCACGCTATGACCGTGTCTTTGGTGCTTTGATTATATTATCACTGTTTCAATAGTGCGTAGGTGACTCTTTCACTGCATCTATGGTGCTTAGGTCACATTACCACTCATTAAACGGTGCTTTGGTCACACCTTTATTGTGTCTATGGTGCTTTGGTCAGATTATCACTGTTTCAATGGTGCTTTGTTCAAACATTATTTGTGTGTATAGTGCTTAGGTCACATTATCACTATTTCAATGGTGCTTTGGTCAAATGTTTATGTGTGTGTAGTGCTTTGGTCATATTGTCACTCTTCAAATGGGCCTTTTGGTCAGACTTCCACTGTGTCTATGGTGCATAGGTCACATTATCATTGTTTCAATTGTGATTTGGTTAAGCATGTACTATGTCTAGGGTGCTTTGGTCACATTATCACTGTTCCAATGGTTATTTGGTCACTCTTTCATTGTGTCTATGGTGGTTAGCTCACATTATCACTACTTCAATGGTCCTTTGGTCACACTTTTATAATGTCTATGGTTCTTATGTGACACTATCACTGTTTCAATGGAGCTTTGGTCACACTTTAACTGTGTCTATAGTGCTTAGGTGACATTATCATTGTCTCAATGGTACCTTAGTCACACGTTCATTGTGTTTATGGTGTGTATGTCACATTATCACGGTCTCAATGGTGCTTTGGTCACATTTTCACGGTGTCTATGTTGCTTTGGTCACTTTTCACTATTTCAATGGTGCTTTGGTCACACTTTTGTTATCGATGCTGCTTTGGTCACATCATCTCTATGTCAATGGTGCTTTGACGACACTTTTACCGTGGCCATGGTGCTTTGGTCACATTATCACTGTTTCAATGGTGCTTTAGTCACGCTTCTACTGTGTCCATGAATCCTTGGTAATAGTCTCACTATTGTAAAGGTCCTTTGGTAACATTTTCACTAGGTTTGAGGTGCTTTGTTCACATTATCACTGTTTAAATGGTCGTTTGGTCGCACTTTCACTCTATCTATGGTTCTTTCGTTACATTTTCACTGTTTCAATGGTGCTTTGGTCACATTATCATTGTTTCAATCCCTTTGATCCTGCATATGAAGGAAGGAGATGATGGTGATGTGTGGCTGCTGCTGAGATGATGCCTGCATTTGCTGGTGGCTTTTGCTACTGCTCACATTCGTACATAGCACTGTCACCGCATTGTGTCCATACACAACGCAGTGATGGTATTGGCATAGGGAGACACCAGGTGAGTGACAGAGAATGCTGCTGTTGTTGCAAGGATGATGGCGGGTGGTTCGGCTGCGGTGTGTTTCGGCGAGGCGGTGGATGGTGTTCCAGGCGTCAGGGGATGATGGCAGTAAATGGGGGAGGAGAATATGCTCAGAATGTTTCGCACATCTTAGAAGTAACCAATGAGCATGAGATGCTTCTCTGAGGTGCGAGCGCGCTCGTAGAGCGAGCCGCAGCGCCGAAGCGTGGGCTGCACCCTTTTGTAGTGCCACAGCAGCAATAGATCAGCACGGTTAGATATCTGATGCAGGCTGAGCTAGGAAGGATCAAGTACAGGAAGAAATGACAGAATATTTGATGTGGGCACAGCACCAAAGGTGCAGGCACTGATTGTGGAGTAGTAGCAGCCGAGGCGCGTACAGTCAATCATGGAGCCAAGGTGCGGGCTGAGGAAGATCAGATAGCTGATAAGCTAAAGATGAAGGTGTGGGCGTAGTGCAAGGGAGCACGGGCGCTGCGATAAGGTCAGGTGCTGCAGCACAGGGGTGTGGGCCGCGGTGCCGCAGCATCGAGGTGCGATCTGAGTGGAAGCGTTGATGATGAACTGATGAAAGAGCCGGCGAGAGCAAAGCGTGGGCGCAATACTAGCAAGTACAGGCGCTGTCAGATGAACAGATGGAGGATGCTGCAGCCAGGTGTTGGCGGGCACAGTGATGCAGTGAACAGAGGAACAGAAGTGCGAGGGAATGTCACAGCCTTGGAAGGCAGGCTGAGAGAGAAAGAGCAATGACCAGCTGAACACTTAGTTGATAATAGAACAACATATAGAAGACAGTGTATATAGTGCTAGTCTAGCATAGTCTAAGCCGACGTATGAGGGTGGTCGATATGATTGGCGCAGGCGCAGCTGAGCTGCTACTCCTGCTACTGCTTCGGTGAGCGGCGCCGAGTACCGGCTCTGTGCGCGGCTCAACGGGAAGAGCGGGGCACAGTAGGGCGTTGGTTTGGCGGAAACGCCGTTTGTCTTGGAGCGAGGACCGAACCGCTTGAGTAAGGTTTGAGTGATCGTGTGGCCATTAGTTACCGGTACGTGGATTTGCCGGTATCTGGTCAGGGTCCATCGTGCGATCAGTAGGGCTTGACGGTCGTTCTCTCGGGTGATCCGTTGGAGCTGCCAAGTCTCGTTCGTGAACTGGTCCTCGAGTGGGATTTTCTGGTGAGGCTGATTTGCAGGCTTGTCCGGCAGCTTGGACAGGTTAAGATGACCCCGGCTGTTGCGAGTGACTTGTGGGTATGACAATAAATTTCCAACAATATTATCACTGTTTCAATGGTTCTTTGGTCACATTGTTACGTGTCTATGGTGCTTCTATCACATTATCACTGTTTTAATGGTGCTTTTGTCACACGTTTACTATGTATATGGTACTTAGGTCACATTATCACTGTTTCATTGGTGCTTTGGTCATTGCTTTACTGTGTCTTTGGTGGTTAGCTCACATCATCACCGTTGCAATGGTGCTTTGGTCACACATTTACTATGTCTATGGTGCTGATGTCAAATCATCACCGTTTCAATGGTATTTTGGTTACACTTTCCCTATGTCTATAGTGCTTATGTCAAATTATGACTGTTTCAATGGTGCTTTGAACACATTGTCATTATTTCAATGGTACTTTGGCCACAAATTCACTGTGTCTATGGTGCTTAGGTCCCATTCTCACCGTTTCGATTGTGCTTCGGTCACACCTTTTATGTGTCTAAGTGCTTATGTCAAATCATAACCTTTTCATTTGTGCTTTGGTCACATTTTCATTGTATGTATGGTACTTAGGTCACATGATCACTGTTTCAATGGTGTTCTGGTAACACTTTGTCCGTCTATGGTGATTTGGTCACATTATCAATGTTTCAATGGTGTTTTGTCAAAATGTCTACTGAGCTTATGTAACAATATCACTGTTTAATTTTGCTTTGTTTCAGTGCTTAAGTCACATTATCACAGTTTCAATTGTAATCTGCTCAGAATGTCATTGTCTCTATTGTGCTTTAGCCACATTATCACTGTGTCAACAGTGCTTTGGTCACACTTTCACTGTGTATATGTTCCCTAGGTCGCATTAATTCTATTCCAATGGTGTTTTGGTCACACGTTCACTGTTTCTATAATTCATGGGTCACATAATCACCACTTCAATGGTGCCTTGGCCACACTTTCACTTTGTCTATGGTGCTTAGGTCACATTATGACTATATGGATGATGCTTTGGTTGAACTTTCTTTGTGTATATGGTGCTTTAGTCATACGAGCACTGTTTTGATGGAACTTTGGTCACCTTTTCACTGTGTCTATGGTGCTTTGGTCATATTATCACTTTTTCAGTGGTGCCTTTATCACAATTTCACTTTGTCTATGGCTCTTTGGTCATATTCTCACATTTTCAATGGTGCTTTGGTCACACATTCACTGTGTATATGGTGCATAGGTTATGTTACCACTGTTTCAATGGTACTTTGGTCACATTGTCCGTTTGTCTATGGTGCTTAAGTCACGCAATCACTATTCCTATGGTGCTTTTGTTAGACTTTCATTGTTTTCATGGTGTTTTGGTCACATTATCATTGTTTCAATGGTACTTTGGTCATACCTTCACTGTGTCTATGGTACTTAGGTCAAATCATCACTACTTCAATGGTGCGTTGGTCACACTTTCACTGTCTCTTTGGTGCTTAGGTGACATTATCACGTTTATAATGGTGCTCTTGTCACACATATACTGTTTTGTATAGTTCTTAGGTCCGATTATTGCCGTTTCAATGGTGCTTTGGTCACATTTTCACTTTGTCTAAAGTACTTACGTCACATTATCATTGTTTCAATGGTGCTTTGCTCACACGTTCACGGTATCTATGGTGCTTAGGTCACATTATCACTGTCTCAATGGTTCTTTGGGCAGACTTTCACGGTGTCTATAGTGGTTATATCCCATTTTTATTGTTTGAATGGTGCTTTGGTCATCCTTTCACTGTGTCTGTGGTGTTTTGGTCACATCGTCAATGTTTCAATGGTGCATTGGTTACACTTCTACTGTCTATGGTGCTTTGGTCACATTTTCACTGTTTGAATGGTACTTTGGTCACACTTCCATAGTGTGTATGGTGCTTTGGTCATCTTTGAGTGTTTCAATGGTGCTTTGGTTACACTTTCACTGTGTCTATGGTGTTTAGGTCACATTATCACTCTTAAATGGTGCTTTGGTCACGCTTCTACCGTGTCTATGCTGCTTTGGTTACATTCTCACTGTTTGTATAGTACATTGGTCATATGTTCACTCTTTATATGGTGATGTGATCACATTATCACTGTGTCCAATGTGCTTTGGTCCTAATTTCACTGTGTTTATGATGCTTTGGTTACATTTTCATTTTTTCAATGGTGCTTTGGTCACACGTTTACCGTTTCTATGGTGCTTTGGGCATATTATCACTGTTTCTATGGTGCTTTTGTCACACTTGCATTGTGTCTACAGGGTTTTGGTCACATTTTCACTATCTTTATGGTGTTTTGGTCACATGTTTATTGTGTTTATAGAGCGTAGGTCACATTATCACTGTTTGAATGGTGCTTTGGTCATACTTTTGCTGTGTTTTTGGTTCTTAGGTCACATTATCACGCTTTCAATGGTGTTTTGGTCACACTTTCACAATGTCTATGGTGCTTTGGTCACACTCTCACTGTTTCAATGGTGCTTTGTTCACACGTTCACTCTGTCAATGGTACTTTGGTCACATTGTTTCTGTTTCAATGGTGTTTTTGTCACATGTTCACTGTGTCTATGCTGGTATGGTCATATAATCACTGTTTCAATGGTGATTTGATCACACTTTCACTGTGTCTATATTGCGTAGGCGACGTCATCACTATTTCAATGGTGCTTTGGCTACACTTTCACCGTGTCGATGGTGCTTTGGTCACAGTCTCAATGTTTTCATGGTGCTTTGGTCACACTTTCGCAATGTCTATGGTGCTTATGTCACATTATCACGGTTTCAATGGTGCTTTCGTCACAATTTCACCGTGTTTATGGTGCTTATGTCACAGTACCACTGTTTCAATGGTGCTTTGGTCACACGTTCATAATTTCTATTTTTTACTCTGGTCACACTATCACTGTTTCCATAGTAATTTGATCACAACTCCACATTGTCTTTGGTGCTTTGGTTACATTTTCACTGTTTCAATTGATGCAGCACTTTGGAGTTAAGGATGGAAGCATCCTCAAAGGTGCGGGCATTGCTATTGTATGAGCGACGTTAGTGGCAAATAACTAGGAAAAATGCAGGAACACGGGCGCTTGAGATGTATTGCGGGCAGAGAGACTATACGCAGCCCAAAGGGCAAGCTTGAAGAAGAATAGAATCATTTCATTTTTTACTTGAATACAGACAATGCAAGTAGGAAAGTCCTAGCCTAACGCGCTTTGTGGAGCGGGCGCGTATGTGAGGTGGGGACTCCGGCGAGTGAGAAGGGAGAGCACCCTGAGGCCACGACTTGGCTTTGCTAGCCGTACCCATGGGGGAGTGACGTGCGCGGGCACTATCTTTGCAAGTGCGTTTGCCTTGACCGTTGTTGCACGAACTCGTTCATTTGATCTTGGTGAGGCTCGCACAATTGTCCGTCGTGAGACCATTTGGAGTTTTTGGTTGTTTGGCTCCGAAGATGAACCTGCGCTGTCACTCTTTATATTCTCGGTGGGATCACCCCTTGAAGCGATATCCGAGATAATGTCTAACACCCCCTTAGATCAGGAGAAGGGTTTAAGCCTTGAAAGGTAGGCCTTGGAGTCCTGCTTCTGTATAGGCA
This sequence comes from Penium margaritaceum, assembly GCA_023375785.1. Classification (NCBI taxonomy): domain Eukaryota; kingdom Viridiplantae; phylum Streptophyta; class Zygnematophyceae; order Desmidiales; family Peniaceae; genus Penium; species Penium margaritaceum. Next base: position 290 of record SZWC01028040.1, on the reverse strand, counting down.
GAGCATATAGAGATCTTGGGAGGTTTTGGAGGCGGTGCTCGCCTCAGCACCAGGTTGTACTGGGCAATGCACTAGTTTTTGTGCAGACGCAATATGTGCAATGGAGGAAGGGATGTCACCAGAGGAAAATGCACAGGTTGTGGGTAATGCAGAGGTAGTCTCCTTACGTTTGATGTGAGTCAGTTCAGACTTGTAGTAGCAAGCAGAACGGCTCCAGTCACACACCCATATCATTCTCAGACTCAGGCCATACTTGGGTTTGCGCAGGTTGTGTCTACGATGCGTTGGTC
>SZWC01028038.1:0-17043 GCA_023375785.1 Penium margaritaceum | reverse complement strand
AGAGAGAGAGAGAGAGAGAGAGAGAGAGAGAGAGGGAGAGAAGGGGGGTGGGGGAGAAGGTTTTGAACCAGAAGAAGGAAAAAAAAAGAACAGAAAAAAAAGGGGTGTGAGAAGAGGGGGCAAGGGAGGTGGAGGCTTGAATGATGTGTCTCACAGTGTTGACTCGTTTGAAGAGTGCGTTGAGTCGTCCATTCACATCACCGCAAAGCAGCACCCTTCTCTGATTCGCCTTGTCCTTGTCGTGTGCTGCCATTGCCGTTGCCGATGCCGCTGTCAATTCCAATGCCACCTCCGCAGCAACCACGCAGGCTCGAGCGCTTGAACCAATAAAGAGTCTTTTGGGCCACGCCAAGCCAAAGGGGGGACGGTGTCCGCTCTCCACTGCTGGCCTCACATACCAAACGGGCGGCTACACCACAAACTACAGACGATGCGTCGGCGACGGAATTAGGACCTCCTGGCTACTCTCTGGTAATCCTGCTGCAGTGTTGCAGCTGCTGCCGCCGCCGCCGCAGCAGCAGCTGATTTCGCCGCTGGCGCCGCCGGTGCTGCTGCTGCTTCTGCTGCAGCTGACGCAGCCGTGGCCACTGCCGCTGCTTATGCCGCTGCCGCCCCTTGTCCTGTCGCCATCGTCCACTGAGAGAAACCTACTCTGTTAGCTCTATAACCGAGTAAAATGAGGCAGTCGGGTCGCGACCTCCAGTGCAAGGAAAATACAGTTATCAGGGTCTTCAGAAGAAAATACAAATCTGACGTATCCCTGGTGGGAAAGTCACATATGACGCATTTATGGAAGGGCATGCCAACATGACGGCTTTCTCTAGGAGCAAGAAAACTTGACGAATTTCTCGAGGGGCACCCAAAACTGACGCATTTTTGGAGGGGCATGAAAAATTGACGGAAAGCAAATATGCCACCTTCCGTGAGGGCACACAAAAATGACAAATTTTTCATGGTCACGCACAGTCAACATCCTCTCGATCAAAACAGATTCATGTAAAGTGCGTCTATCTCCATCTCTTCTCTCACTATAAATATGGAAGTTTCTTTCTTTTTCAAACTTCCACATGATCACACATGGTGTTTGTGATAAGAAAAAAATGCAACGTTGTACCATTGTCACCTTCGTATATTGCTCGCTTAAAGCTCTCTTGCTCACCTTTCACCTTGTGATATCCTTCATAAACGCCATAATAGCCTCGTTTCTAGAGGAGCACATACAAATTTCATAATTACTAGTATTGACTAAGAATAACAATTTTCAACCAATCATTACAAAACATCATTCTTTTGTATAAGTTTATTTTTAAAATATATCCATTTTGCACATGGTAATTGAATCATTTAATTGATTATACCAAATGTTTTTTTATTCTACTAAAGAACCTCTTTCATCAAATTATTCTTGAATTTCTTTATTCTTAATATGTAAGGTCATTTCTTCAGGTGCTATGGAAGAAATTTTAATTTTATTCAAGAAAATAATTATTCCAACTCATTTTTTTTAGTTTTTTATTATCATTAAGAAAAATGTAACAGGATTTAATAAAGTAACCATACGTACGTAAAATAAAACAATTATTATGAATCAAATCATACATGGATTCATTACCATGTTCACACAAAATTATTTTGTATAAAATTATGATTCTTTCAATTCCACCATGACAAAGGATCATAAACGGATAAGATTTGAAGAAAATGAATACTTTTCAGATAGAAGGGGCTCTTTAGTAGGATAAAAAAAATTAAATATTTGGATGTTTAATCTCATTACCATATGCACAATGAATATGATTTTTTAAAATATATATACTAAACAGTGCCATTAAAAGTAAAATTTTTATGATTGGTTTAAATTTTTTATTTTGACGTGATGCTAGAAATTATGAAATTTCAGTGTTCTTTTCTACAAATGAGAATATTTTGATGTTTATGGAGGATTTCACAAGGTTAGCAAGAAAGCTTCAAGCGTGCGAGAATGGCATGAGGTTGCGTTTTTTTATATCAAATACCATGTGATATCACATGAAGTTCGAAAAAGAAAGAAAATTCCACATTTATTCTGAGAAGACATGGAGATAGACGCACTTTACATAAACCTGTTTCCATTGAGGGGATTTTGACATAGTGCAACCACGAAAAGTTGTCATTTTTATGTTCCCTTCCGGAAGGTGGCATATCTGCTTTTTGTCTCAATTGTGTGCCCATCCGAAAAGGCGTCAGTTTTGCGTGCCCCTCTAGAAAGTCGACAATTGTGCTTGCCCCTAGAGAAAGTCATCATTTTGGCAATGCTTTCCAAACAGCCATCATATGTGAATGCCCCGGCAGGGACCTGTCATATTTGCGTGCCCTTCTCAAAAAGCTTCTAATCTTGCGTTTTCCTCCTCTAGTGCCCCTCCCTGGCTTGCTCTTTTCGTGCCGTGCTCCCTGGGGAGCCGCGACCGACTTCGTTTTTTTACGGCTTTATAGCTAACATATTCACGAAAGTGTCGCCGTAAGCCTGAGGTAGCCAGAATTTAAATATTGATACACCTGTATCCAGCGATTTAGAAAAATGTCACTCTATATCCATTCGGATGCCCATGCCCGACTGGCGACGCAAGTTGAAGATCAAGAAAAGCGAGACAGATTATGTGCCACCCCCGCTGTCGCGAGAATAGTGATCAACCAATGTGCCCTTTTTCTTCGACTTGCAAACCCTCATTCACAGATTTAGGGTTTTCTATGTTTGGGCGGGAGGATATTGCACAAAAATTAAATCCTACTTCCATGAATGGCAGTTTGCGATAAAAAAAAAGACCACAAACTAATCGCTCGATCGCGATTCAGCGAAAACGCCTTTTCCAAAAACAAATCGACAAGAAAATCAATTTTAATCCATGAAAATTGCTTTCAAACCCCACCTCAAATTACCCTTTGGATTTTGGGGCTTTGTTTTTGCACGAGCTCCTTCTCCACCCAAGAAGTTCCATTTCAACGCATGGGGTGTTTCAAATTCCCCACTCAAAACCCTTGCAAACCATTTTCACAAAAGAAAAAAACCCCTTTATAAAATACTTTGTGCTTTTATTTCTGACGACGTCAGCATGTTGTCGATGAATGCCATTCAGTGTCCACGTAGCGTGCTCATTTGGGTATAGCATTTAGAACCAATCACCCTTAATTCGTACACCCCTTAAACAGTGCACAAACAACTCTACCATACACGAGATATGACCAAGAAATTTCCTCAATGGCATTCCTTAACAATGGAAGGTGGCAAGTAACTTCCTTCCTATGGAGGCATATCACCACGAATCTCATTTCCAAGAAGTTTCTTTAAAGTACATGAGGTAGATTTACACATCAGTTAGTACATTTTTGAAAGGTTTCTTTCATTCTTAAGAAGCAACAACATTGAGTGTTTAAAAAAAGGGCGAAATAGCTCTAATATATGTTGGTTGTTTGCGCTCATTGTGCTCTGTTGTGTCCTCCCGGCTTGTGTACATCGGCGTGCAGATGACTGACCGCGAGACTCGACGCCGGTGGAGTGTCGTCCGGTGGAGCCGACGCACGCTGAGGTCGTCTCGCAGTTCGCTGGAGCCTCCTCTCTCCGGCGACGTGTTCAGCTCCATCAGAATTTTTCCCACGGCCACTGGGCCAGAGGAAATGCTGCCGAAATTTTTTCGGCAGCACTGACCCCCACGCGTGACGCGAGGAGGTGAGCGGCAGGCGGCGTCTGACGGCTGTGGGCGACGACGCATGCGGCAACGTCACCCAGGTGTAGTGACTGGCACCACCAGCAGCAGCAGGCAGAAGCAGCAGCTCGCAGCACCCTGCAGCAGCAGCAGCTCGCAGCAGCAGCAGCGGCAGCTCGCAGCAGCAGTAGCAGCCCGCAGCAGCAGCAGCTTGTAGCAACAGCAACAATAGCGTGCAGCAGCAGCAGCAGCGTGCAGCAGCAGCAGTAGCGTGCAGCAGCAGCAGCAGCCCGCAGCAGCAGCCGGCTGCAGCAGCCCGCAGCAGCAGCACGCAGCAGCAGCAGCACGCAGCAGCTACAGCAGCGTGCAGCAGCAGCAGCGGGCTGCAGCAGCTGCTGCAGCGAGCTGTAGTAGTCGACACCTGCAGCAGCAGCAGCAGCTAGCAACAGCTGCCAGCCACGGCTGCTGCTGCCCGCTGCTCACAGCGAGCAAGCAGCGAGCAGCAGCCCGCTGCTGCCAGCGAGCAGCAGCTCGCTGCTGCTGGGCGAGCAGCAGCCCGCTGCTCGCAGCAGACAGCGGGCTGCTGCCCGCTGTGACAAGAGAAACACAAAAAAAAAACGAAAAAGAAGGGGGAAACAAGAGAAAAAAAAATCCCCCACCCTGCTGCAGCAGCCTGCAGCTGCACCGAGCAGTTGCTGCAGCACGCAGCAGCTGTAGCAGCACTCAGATGCAGCAGCGAGCTGAAGCAGCTCGCTGCTGCAGCAGCAGCAGACACAGCTGCTGCTGCAGCTCGCAGCACGAGCAGCAGCAGCTGCAGCACCCACAGCAGCAGCAGTAGCAGCAACAAGAGCAGCAGCTGCAGCAGCAGCAACAGCAGCGGCAGCAGCAGCAGCAGCAACAACAGCAGCAGCAGCAGCAACAGCAGCAGCAGCAGCAGTAGCAGCAGCAGCAACAACAGCAGCTGCAGCAGCAACAGCTACAACAGCATCAGCACCAACAACAGCAGCGGCGACCCCAACATTCCCCGCTGCTGACGTCAGCACCCCTCTACTGACGTCACTGTTGACGTCACTACTGACGTCACTGCTGACATCATCAACAAACAAAAAAAAAGAACAAAGGGAAAGGGGGAAAGCAACTACAACAACAAAAAAAAGGGGGACACCAAGGCATGGCTGATAGTCCTGGCGAGGGGGGGTCCTCCTCTGATGGGGGGACTCCCACCCCTCCTTTCTTGCAACGCTTGCTGCAGCATCAGCAGCAGCAGCAGCACCCGCCGCCGCTGCAGCAGCAGCAACCGCCGTCGCCGCAGGACCAGCAGCTACCGCCGCCGCCGCCTTTGCAGCAGCAGCCGCCGCCATTGCAGCAGCTGCAGCCACCGCCTCTCCAGCAGCAACCGCCGCCGCTACAGCAGCAGCCGCCGCTCATACAGCAGCAGCCACCGCCGCTGCAGCAGCAGCAGCCGCCGCCTCTACAACAGCAGCCGCCACCGCCGCTGCAGAAGCAGCCACCGCCCATACAGCAGCAGCCACCGCCGCAGCAGCAGGAGCAGCTGCCCCCTCCATAGCAGCAGTAGCAGCAGCAGCTGCCGCCCGCTGGTGTCGTCGGCGGCAATCTTGACCCCCTTGCGGCTCTTCAGCAACAGCTCACCGCCCTGACGCAGCAGCTTGCTGCGCTACAGCCGGTAGCCGCCCGGATTTCCACCAGTGGTCCATCATCGTTCGTCCCTCCAGGGCACGCCAGCCCAGCTGTGTCTGCTGCCACGTACTACCTGTCACAGCAGCAGACTCAGCGCCAGCGGCAGTCAGTCACTTCCATCCTTGGCCCCAGTCCGGGTGCCTGCCGCAGGCAGAAGGACTTTGAGACGTCGCCGCCGCCGCTTCAGGCCGGCGAGCAGTTCCGGAGCTGGGAGCTCAGCTTCCGGATCTGGGCGCAGGGTGAGGGCCTCTGGGCATATTACACCCTCCCTTATGACTCCACCCAGGCCGACCAGCTGAATGACGCTGGTCGCGNTCCGGGTGCCTGCCGCAGGCAGAAGGACTTTGAGACGTCGCCGCCGCCGCTTCAGGCCGGCGAGCAGTTCCGGAGCTGGGAGCTCAGCTTCCGGATCTGGGCGCAGGGTGAGGGCCTCTGGGCATATTACACCCTCCCTTATGACTCCACCCAGGCCGACCAGCTGTATGACGCTGGTCGCGCCGTCCGTGCCCTCGTCCCAGCCGCCCCTCTAGCTTCCCGCCTGGCCTTAGAGCCTTTCCTCGGCAACATCACGGCTGGCGACATCCCAGACCCTGCAGCCGCCTGGCACGTCCTCACCAGGCCCCATCGCCTGTTCAGCGACGCTGAGATCAGCCGTCTGCTCCGAGAGTTTAACTCCTTGCACATGGGGGCGACCGAGACGGTCACTGCCTACTGGCAGCGGGCGGAGGACATCCTCCGTCGTCTCGACACATCTGCTCCGCCCCCTCTGTCCGCGCTCCTCACCATCAAGCGCGGCGCCACTAGCGACTACGCAGACGTCTTCGTCCACCACCCCCAGGACGTCCTCTCCACCATGGCGACCCAGGGCACTCTCATGCCCTGGGCATACGAGCTCTTCCTCCGCATTGAGGAAGCTCGCCAGGAGTCCCTGCTCCATCGCACGGAGGCGCTCGCATCCCCTGCCGTCGCCTCCCCTACGGTCGCCTCCCCTGCCGTTGCCTCCGTGGCTGTCGCCTCTCCCGCCGCAGCTACCTCGTTGTCGTCGGGGAAGAAGAAGAAGAGCCGGAATAAGAAAGGCAAGGGTCAGCCGCAGTAGCAGCAGCAGCAGTCGTCGACTAAGTCCAGCGGTGGTGGCTCGGTTTGCCACAACTGTGGTCAGCCCGGGCACGGGTGGTACACGTGCCCTCTCCCGACGGACGAGGCGCGCGTCATCGCTACCATGCGGCGCCAGCGGGAGCGCCGCCTCGCCTCTGCCGCCGTCGCCGCTACTGGCCCTTCCACCTTGACCTCGTCCAGCGGCTCTACCACTCCGGCAGCTCCGCCTGTCCCGCAGACACCTGCGCCGCAGCAGTACTACCCGCAGCCGTCGGCGTCTCCGCTCCCTTCACCTGCGTAGTCCTCCTACTACCCGGGCTCCGGCACCGTCACTCCGCACTCCGTCTACGCTCCCGGGCCCTCCTCCCGTGAGCGTCACCTGGAGCAGTTCATCGCGCTCCAGCTCGGCCTGCCTCGCCCTCCTCCCTAGGGAAGTGCGAGTTGCATCACCTCCTGCCCTCCTGCCCAGCCCTGCATGACTGAGACTGAGCTGCGGTCATGTCCCGTTTCCACGTCTGTCTCATCGTCGCCCGTGGCCTCCTCCGCCCCTCTTCTTGTTGATGTTGCTTGGCTTGACGATTGGCAGTCCCGTTTCGCGCCTCCGTCCACCGCGTCCGCGTCCCTCGCCTGCTGCCATGTGACCGTTAGCGATCTAGCGACCCCGGTCCAGGACCCTGCCGGGACCTGGATCATCGACTCCGGGGCCACGCATCACATGACGGCCTCTCGTGAGGCCTTCAGTATGCTCGGTCCTGTCGGCGATGTCTCCGGTGTCCGGACAGGCTCCGGCCAGGTGTTACCTGTCCGTGGTGTTGGCGTCGTTCGTTTTCGTGGTCCTACCGGTGACGTCTTTCTGACCGATGTCCTCTTCGTCCCTGGTCTAGAGCTCAGCCTCCTGTCCGTGACTGCCCTCGACCGCATGAGCATGGATGTTGTCCACTCGCGTGGTGTTGGCACTGTGTCGTTGCGTCTGTCTGGTCTTGTCGTCTTGCACGCCACAGCCCGTGGCAACCTATGGCATGTTCCTCGTCTCTCCTGTTCTCCTCCCGCCTCCTCCTCGTTGGCCGCCACAGGCCATGTGCTCGTCACCAGTACGCTCTCTCCTCAGCACACCCGCCTCTTGCACCGCCGCCTCTGCCACGTCCACTCTGTCGCTGTGGACAGCATGCTTCGCACCCGGCCTGCCTCTGGTCTTGACCAGGAGACGTTCCGTCTCCCGTGCCCCACTGAGTGCATTGACTGCGCTCAGGGGAAGATGCACCGGTCCACGTACCCCTTGTCTGACTCCCGTGCATCCGCCCCTCTCGACCTTGTCCATTCGGATGTCATGGGCCCTCTCCCCACCGAGTCGGTCGGCGAGCACGGCCGCTATGTCCTCACCCTCACGGACGACTATTCTCGCTATCGCTGGGTCTTCTGTCTTAGGCAGAAGAGCGATGTTGCCCGGGCCATCCAGGACTGGCTTGTCCTCGCAGAGCGCGCGTGTGGCCGCTCCCTTCGCCGCTTTTGCTCCGGTCGCGGTGGCGGGTACATGGGTGAGGCTACGACTTTCCTCGCCTCCCGCGGCATCCACCACGAGACATCGGCGCCCTACACACCCGCCCAGAACGGTGTCTCTGAGCGGTGGAACCGGACCATGGCTGACGCCGTCCGCACCATGCGTGTCGAGTCCGGTCTCTCCGAGGGCTTCTACTTTGAAGCCATGGCCTACATGACCTGGATCTGGAACCGGATTCCCCACGGTCCCCTTCCCCGTCAGTCCACGCCGTACCAGCATTGGTGCGGTCAGCGCGCTGACCTCCGTCCCGCTCGCGTCTGGGGTTGTGTCGCCATTGTCTGGCTGCCCGCCCCGCAGCAGGGTGGCAAGCTCTCCCCCCGCGGCCGTCCCTGCACCTTCCTCAGTGTCTCTCGTCAGTCCAAGGCCTGGCGCTTCTGGGACCCCTCCCGGCACTGCATCATCGAGTCCCGGGATGCCCTCTTCTTCGAGGACCTGTTTCCTCGCGACCTCATTCGCTCCGGCTTGTCTGTGTCTATCCCGTCGCGTGGGGGAGTGGTGAGTCCGTCCTCCGTCCTACCGCGTCCGGGTGACACAATCGCGTCCGCTGGTCCCTCCGGGCCAGCTGCCCCAGCCGCGTCCGCTGGTCCCTCCGGGCCAGCAGCCCCAGTCGCGTCCGCTGGTCCCTCCGGGCCAGCTGCCCCAGCCGCGTCCGCTGGTCCCTCCGGGCCAGCAGCCCCAGTCGCGTCCGCTGGTCCCTCCGGGCCAGCTGCCCCAGCCGCGTCCGCTGGTCCCTCCGGGCCAGCAGCCCCAGTCGCGTCCGCTGGTCCCTCCGGGCCAGCTGCCCCAGTCATGTCCGCTGGTCCCTCCGGGCCAGCTGCCCCGATCGCGTCCGCTGGTCCCTCCGGGCCAGCTGCCCCAGTCGCGTCCGCTGGTCCCTCCGGGCCAGCAGCCCCCGCCATGTCCACTGATCTCTCCGGGCCGACAGCCCCAGTCTCCTCCACTGGCCCGTCAGACTCAGCGTCGTCGCGCGCCTTGCCACGCTACACACGTGGCCCCGGCGGCAGCCTCCGACCCAGGCCGTCGGTGAGCGTGCAGACCGCCGCACCGCGCTCGGNAAGGCCCTGGGCCTGACCACCTCGGCCATCATTGCCGATCTGCACCCGGGCTCCGCATTGGGCTACGCCATGCTCCATCACGAGCATCGGCACGCTGTCGTGGCTGCCCTTGCGCGCATCCCACCTGGGGCGCGAGAGGCACACGCTCTCTGAGTCCGCTCCACAGCACGCCCGGAGGACCCAGCCACCTTACGCGAGGCACGAGCCTCTCCTGAGGCCGTACACTGGGACGCTGCCTGCGCCGATGAGCTCGCTGCTATCCGAAAGCACCACGTGTACGACCTCGTCGACCTTCCTCCAGGTCGGAAGGCCATCGGCGCCAAGTGGGTCTTTCGGCGCAAGTGGAAACCCGACGGGTCCCTGGACAAGTACAAGGCCCGCCTCACTGCCAAGGGGTTTGCCCAGGTCCCTGGGGTCGACTATGACCAGATCTTTGCCCCATTTGGCCTGTTCTCTACCAGCCGAGCGCTCTTCAGCCTGGTCGCCCAGCATGGGTGGGAGCTGCATCAGATGGATGTGAGCAACGCTTTTCTCCATGGTTCACTAGAGGGTGAGGAGCTTTACATGGTACAGCCACCAGGCTTTGACGACGGCACCGGGAGAGTGTGGCGCCTGCGTAAGGCCCTTTATGGCCTGAAGCAGTCGCCTCGGTGCTGGAACCAGGAGATCAGCAGCACGCTCCTTCATGGTGGGCTCCAGCGCAGCACCGCGGACCCTGCACTGTTTGTCAGTCCGCGAGGCCAGACCTTCGCTGCTGTTCTGGTGTACGTCGACGACCTTCTCATTGTGTCGCCAGACACGGCCGCCATCCAACGCATCAAGGACCTGCTGCACGCCACCTACCAGATGAAGGATCTCGGGTCTGCCTGAGTCTTCCTGGGCATGGAGCTCGAGCATGATCGCTCCCAGGGCATCCTCCATGTCCATCAGGCTGCTTATGTGCAGACTCTGTCCACTCGCTTCGCCGAGGACCTGCCACTCGTGCCGAGCGCATCCTCACCCATGTCGCCCGATGGCCAGGTGAAGCTGAAGAGTCCTGACCCAGCTGTTGTGGGGGAGCCAGTTGACGTGACCACGTACCTGCGAGTCATCGGGTCACTGATNCATTGTGTCGCCAGACACGGCCGCCATCCAGCGCATCAAGGACCTGCTGCACGCCACCTACCAGATGAAGGATCTCGGGTCTGCCCGAGTCTTCCTGGGCATGGAGCTCGAGCATGATCGCTCCCAGGGCATCCTCCATGTCCATCAGGCTGCTTATGTGCAGACTCTGTCCACTCGCTTCGCCGAGGACCTGCCACTCGTGCCGAGCGCATCCTCACCCATGTCGCCCGATGGCCAGGTGAAGCTGAAGAGTCCTGACCCAGCTGTTGTGGGGGAGCCAGTTGACGTGACCACGTACCTGCGAGTCATTGGGTCACTGATGTTCCCGGCGACGACGACGCGTCCAGACATCGCGTTCGCCGTCAACCTCCTGGCCCAGTTTTCTCAGGAGCCGCGTCACCTCCACCACGAGGCCGCGATCCGAGTACTGCGCTATGTCGTCTCGACTCCTCGGCAAGGTCTCATGTTCCGCCGTCAACCGTCTGTTGTCGCAGTGGGCTACACCGACAGCGACTGGGCCGGCAGTCCGGACGGCAAGAGTCGCACAGGCTGGATCTTTCTGATTGGCGGCATGGCTGTATCCTGGCGCAGTGGCAAGCAGGGATGCATTGCACGCAGCACTGCTGAGGCTGAGTACGTGGCTCTTGGATCAGGCGCGTGTGAGAGTGTGTGGTTGCGTCGTCTGCTGTCCGAGTTGCGTCAGTCTGTCCCGTCCATCACGTTGCATTGTGACAATGAGAGTGCCATGGCCATTGCCGACAATGACGGCGTGCATCACACACGCACAAAGCACATCAACGTTGAGTATCACTATGTGCGTTCATTGTTGCATGACGGTAGCATCAGCATCGTGTGGGTTGAGACAGTACGGCAGTTGGCTGACTTCCTGACTAAGGCACTGAAGCGCGACTCGTTCAAGAAGGCTGTGAGTTCGGTCGGCGTGCGTCCGTGAGTGGCTCTCTCTTTATCTCTCCCTGCGTCTCTGCATGCCCTGGGGGAGTGTGGATGTTGACCGTGTCTCTGCCCGCCCATGTGCACTACGCCTGTGAGTCATGGGGGAGTGTTGGTTGTTTGNGCTCATTGTGCTCTGTTGTGTCCTCCCGGCTTGTGTACATCGGCGTGCAGATGACTGACGGCGAGACTCGACGCCGGTGGAGTGTCGTCCGGTGGAGCCGACGCACGCTGAGGTCGTCTCGCAGTTCGCTGGAGCCTCCTCTCTCCGGCGACGTGTTCAGCTCCATCGGCAGGCCTCCTCGGCGGTCGCACTGCCGGAAGTCACTGCCGACGCAGTCGCTGTCTGCATGCGTCCAGCACGTACTGTCGTGTCTGCGTCGTCGTGCACTGCCTAGGGTCCCAGTTGCGTGTTGCATGACCCTGTTTGGCAGCATAAACCGTCGTGGGCACTATTTGGGTTTACGCTGCCATAACTCCTCGCTACTATTTTTCTAGCAGATTCTGACCGCACGGCTGCGTTCGCAGCGTCGGTATTATGGTATGGTCCAGTTTTCAGGCAAAACGGACGACGCCCGGGTTTTGGGCTGTAGGCTGCCTGGCAGGCCTCACCGAGAAAACCTGCCAGCCTGAACTGAGCTATTTTCTGGTTGGCTGATGGACTGAGTAACAAGCTCTACAGAGCTGGGGGGGGGCTAGAACTTGGAGGGGTCCCCCATTGCTGTTCATTCTTCATTCCTATTCAGTCATTATCAGTTTTCAGCTGCTTTCTGGCGCTAACTCTGGCGCGCGCGTTTCTGAGTAACAAAACCCAGAGCTTCCAGACTTAGACTCTAGAGCAGCAGACTGAGGGGGCAGCTGACTTAAGCAACGAGCGTGGAAGCCCGCACGCTGCATCAACAACGCTGCTGCCCCAACATGCTACATAGTTTCCAGCTATATCCACATTCCCGAAGGGCGGACCCTCCCATATCCAAGTGCGGAATTTTATGTCCCCTATATCCAGCAGTTTAAAATATAAGAACGACGTATCCGGCTCCCTCGCCATGCGCGATCAGCGACATGCGTCGCTGATCGAGGGGGGGGGTTTGCACGTCGAAAAATAAAATCGAAAAAAATGGGTCATTGCTCGATCGCGATTGAGCGAAAACGCCCATGTCAAATTTTTATTTTTTCCCCATGGCACACAAAACCCCTTAGGTTTGCGAGACAAAACCTTCAAACCCAACCCCGAATTACATTCGGGGTTGAAGGTTTTATTTTTTGCGCGGGCATCTGCTGGGCCCCGCGGTCGCGGGGCCCAGCAGATTCCCTTTCAACGCATGGGGTGTCTCGGACCCCTCACGCAAACCCCACGCAAACCCCTCCCTCGAACAATCACAAACACCTCAAACGTGGGGTTTGTGATTGTTCAAGGGGCGTGATGACGTCATCCATCCGAAGCTGCATTTCATGCAGTGACGACATGGTGTTCGCGCGCTTTTTTTTGGATACGTCGTTGTTTTTCTGCGACCGGTGGATGTTTCATTGTTAAAGTTCAAATCAGTTGGGTATGGGGTTGTTAAAGAGCGATACATGGATATGGGGGATCTATCGGGAAATCGATGGGTGTATGGTCACACCCCCGTTTAAAAAAGCGTATGGAAGAAATTGGAAAAGAGGGAATTTAAGTATAAAAATATCAAAATATTTTCTTACTAATGTTAAGCATAACATGTGTTTTTGGAAATTCAATGCCTACAAAATTCTTGACGTACCCATGTTTGGGTTTGATTATGCGCTATGGGCTCCGCATTACTTGGTCTCGAGTTTTGAAATTCAAAGCTTAACTTTTGGGACTGCCCGAGAATAGCGGTACCTTCACGCCTGATTTCCAGGTTCGCCCCCCTCCCCCGCCCCCCCAACACTGCGAAGTGCACGTGGGGAGTGCATGGGACGGTGCTCGCGTTTTTGCAGTAGTATTCGTCTTCAGTTAACACTAGTGTGTTGAAGTGACGAACAATCCGCGAAGATTCTTGACTTGCACTTGTGCATAGATTTTCTTCGACGTGTACTACGAAGAGTACACTTCCATATGCACCCACGCTATACACTTTTGTGGTGACGGGGGGGGGGTGGGTGGGGAGGAAGACTCGGTTCCGAACTCCAGTGCCACCCGCGTCACCCCCCCCTCCTCTAGCAGAGAAGTGTACGTGGCGTGTGCTTGTGGAGGTGGACACCAAGCACCGCGAGACAAACTGGAAATCGCACACAAGTGCATGGGTTTTACGATACAGCCGGACCGTCGATCGATGTCAATCGACCGTCGATGGTTCTCAAAACGTACAAAGGATGTCGTAGCTCGATCTATATGACACTGTTTGCTCAGGTGGTTCTAGCCATTCAATAGGACAAGGCCTTTCCATCGGACGGCTTACAGTGGCACATTTCTGAATGGGGTAAGCTTTGAAAAGTCACCGGCGAAAAATCGTCGGCAACAGATTCCGGCCGGCGGCGAAGCCCGACACCCAAATGTTGAGATGTCAATATTTGGTTGATGGGGGAGGGGGATTATCGGCAGTGACAGAGACACATCTCATGTCAATAACCCCCCTCTCCTAATATTAGGTGGATCTTTGGTAGCCATCCTGCCGAACAGTTCGGCAGCCACTCGTGTCGCTCGAGTGACAGGTTGATTTGATGAGCGCCGCTCGAGCGGCAGCGTTTTCTCCGACAGTGTGTCCGATGCACTTTGCGTCAAACAGCCCAAAGGGCAAAAGTGTATCCGTTTTTGGTCATTATAATCTTTAGATACAGATATAAGACACAAAATGGCTACGCTGGACATGTGTCAGTACACATGTCCAGCGTAGCCATTGTTTGCCTGGGAAATTTTACAATGGATTAATTCATATTCAAACTCTAACTACCCTATTGCATGTTTCTTAAGGATATTTTCATGTCAAAACTTGTGCAATTGGAAAAGATGTGTACTTAACCACATACATTTTCTCCCCTACTCCATCCGCCTAACCACCGCTCACCAAATCACTCAAAGCCGTACATCTCAAAGTGTAGACCTCTATAAAAACACACACAACCGGCAGTACATCTCCACATACACCCCCCACATACACTTCCCAACCACACTCTTCCTCCCCTCTCTCTCATCCAAGGAATCCAAAACACATCACTCAAACCAATATACACAAGTACAACTTTCGAAACATAAATAACAAATTCAATCATACACCTCAACCTTCAATCTCCACATTCAATTTCTACCTCGACACCTCCCCTCTCCCCCCCATCCAATGACCACCGAAGAATCCAAAAAACATCAATAAAACCAATGTTCAGAAGTACAGACCACTATACACAACCCATGCACGCATTGATACACCTCCACATACAATGTCCACAAACACTTTCTACCCCCACACCCCAACAACCACCAACAAATCTCAAATACATTACTCAAAACAACATACACAGGTACACATTTCTTCACCAAACCTACACATCCAGCCATACACCTCCACTTACACACCCACATACACATTTCACCCCAAACCCCCTCCTCCAAACCAGCACTAAGTAAATCACTAAAAGGAATATACACAAGTTCATATCTCTACACACAACCCACCTATCGAGCCATACACCTCCACATGCAATCCCCACATACACTTTCCACCTTCGCAACCCCCTCTCCCTCCCCCACCCCAACGACCACCAACCAATATCAAACACATTACTCAAACCAACATACACAAGTACAAATTTCTGCACACAGCCTACACATGCACCGTACACCTCTACTTACACTCCCCATATACACTTTCCATCCCAAACCCCCTCCTCTCAACCACCCATAACTACATCACTCAAACGAACATACACAAGTTCACGTCCCTACACACAACTCACCTGTCCAACCATACACCCCCACATGTAATTCTCACACACACTTTCAACCACCACTCACCAAATTACTCAAAATCATCATACAAAAGTGTATTTGTCTACACAAAACCCACACATTTGACAATACACCTCCACTTACACTCCCCACGTGCACTTTCCACCCCCATCCTCCCTTGCTTCCTTCCTAAAACAATCACCACCAAGCATTCTCCAACAGACCGCTCAAACCAATGTACACAAGTACAAATTTCTACACATCCCATACACCCAGTGATACACCTCCACTTACAGTCTCCACATACACTTTATTCCCCCACACCCCCTCCACCCCAAAAACCACCAACCAATATTGAATACATCACTCAAACCAACATACACAAGTACACATTTCTGCACACAACCTACATAGCCAGCCGTACACCTCCACTTACACTCCCCACATACACTTTCCACCCCAAACCCCCTCCTCTCAACCACCACTAAACACATCACTCAAACGAACATACACAAGTTCATTTCTCTACACACAACTCGCCTATCCAACCATACACCTCCACATGCAATCCTCACATACACTTTCAACCACCACTCAGCAAATCACTCAAAATCATCATACACAAGTGTATATGTCTACACAAAACCCACACATTTGACAATACACCTCCACTTACACTCCCCACATGCACTTTCCACCCCCACCCTCCCTTCCCCCCTACCTCAAACAACCACCACCAAGCAATCTCAATCAGACTGCTCAAACCAATGTACACAAGTACAAATTTCTACACGCATCTCATACACCCAGTGATACACCTCCACTTACAGTCTCCACATACACTTTCTACCCCCACACCCGCTCCACCCCAAAAACCACCAACCAATCTCAAACACATTACTCAAACCAACATACACAAGTACACATTTCTACACACAATCCACACATCCAGCCATACACCTCCACTTACACTCCCCACATACACTTTCCACCCCAAACCCCCTCCTCCAAACCACCATTAGCTAGACAAACAACATCTCAAACAACATTGTTAACTAGTTTCCACCTTCCTAGAACCTTCCTAAAACACCACTTCCCTTTATACACACTTCTTCTAGTTTACAAAATTCCTTTGATTAACTCTACCTCGCCTAACCAGCATCAGTAGCTACAGCAGTCACAGAAGCACATTTGTAGCAGCACATTCACCGCTTCAACCACACCTACAACATCTACAGTTGTGGCAGCGACACTTGCAACAGCAGCACCAGCAGCACCAGCCGAAGTGGCAACAACAGCTGCAGCAACAGCGATAGCAACAACAAATTCAGCAGGATCCAAGTATTCACATTTGCTGCCTCTACCACATTATTAGCTGCAGCAGTCCCAGCAGAAACATCGGCAATAACAATGATAGTGGTAGCCAAAACAGTGGCAGCAATAACAATTGTGACAGTAACAACAGTAGCAACCACATCAGTAGCAGCAATAATATCAGCAATGGCAATAGTCGCCTTGGGAACAGCAACAACAACAGTAGTAGGAGCAGGAGTGACCGCTGCTTGAGCCGTAACTATAGTATCTACAACCGTGGTAACAGCATATGCAGCAAAAATAGCAGCAACAGCAGCAGCCAAGCCTCTACATTATTTTCCAAGGACACAATAACAACTTTATTATTCATGGTAGCAATGCCAACTACAGTAGCACCTGCAGCTACAAGGACATTCTCAACAACATTATGCTAATTGTCCCACTGCACTGGTGTAGCACCTTTCATGATAGTGCTTCACAAAGTCCCTAGAGCGCTGTCTCTTGGTGCCTACTATGCGGGGAGGATGTCGCATCGCTATGTGCATCATTGCATAGGCATGAGCAGCAACCATGCATCCGAGTCTGCCTCAACACCGTCTGCTCATCAACATCCGGTAAGCGTCTCTCCACCTCTATCTCTCTCTCTCTCTCTCTCTCTCTCTCTCTCTCTCTCTCTCTCTCTCTCTC
>SZWC01028036.1:2500-18049 GCA_023375785.1 Penium margaritaceum | reverse complement strand
CTCCCTCCCTCCCTCCCTCCATCCCTCCCTCTCACATCCACAGTGACACGCCCAAGCTGGAAAGCCTCCAGTTTAGACTGCAGAGCTGCTTGCTTGGCCTCGGGCACCAGGCAGTCAATGGCAGCAGCCCATTCCTGCACCATGCTGACATCACCACCAAGATCATTCCCATAATGCGTGGGATGCACACGTCGTGCCGCAGCATATAGAGAACAACTCATGTCATTGGTCCAGCGGCTTTTCAGCCGCTCCATGGCATGCTTCACATGACCCGCAGCCACCTTAGCAGGTTCTTTGCCCCACGGCTTCTCCGGTGCCTTGAGCTCAGCAGTGCAGTCGAGCAATGCCTCATAGATTTCCCCCACCTGCCCACCAGGCTTGTCAGCAACACGCAGAACAGTCACAAAGGGGTTCAAGAGGTCATGGAGCTGACACACTTGAAGCCAAAAGACACGCTGACGGATAATGCTACGCACAATTTTCTTTATATCACAGAACAGACTGTCCCCCTACTTCCCCATGTCCTTCCAAGCAGCATGATTGACCAGCTTGAGGAGGAATAGCTTCATGTCAATGAGGTGTTGTAGCACTGTGTTTCCTGATGCAAATCGAGTCTCACAACATGGCAAAAGGACGCGACCGCGACTCTGCTACTTCAACCACGTGCGAGGCATGCTATTGTTGCAGAAAAAGGCAAGAACTTTCTCAGCCCTTGACACCACAGAGGCACCCCATTCAGTTTTGCACACGTCTTTCATGTACGGGTCTACGTTGTTTGCACAACAACCCTGCCACACGACTCGGGGGTACTTCCCTTTGAGATCGTGAAAAGCACTCCTGTTGACGGCCGTATTATCACACACGACGCTCGCCACATGGCGCTCCCAAACCTCGTTGATGGCGTCCTCAATCATCATGGTGACGTGGGAGGAGATCCGGACGCTGACGCTTGCATCACAGGAGAGGATTTGACAAGCTCCCTTCGCGTTCACGGCCATTATATTGTAGATTGGCCGCTGTTTCTGGTCCACCACTCGTCTACTGCCACAGTTGTACCGTAGATGGCCCACCCCTGCTTCAGTGGAGCATCCTCTGCTTCCAGGCGCTCATCGATCTTGGGCAGGATGTTGCCCGTGACTCTCTAGCGGCTAGGGAGGCGGAAGGAGGCGTTGCTTGTGCGAACCTTGTTGACGACCTTGTTCCACAATGGCTCGCACGTGAAGGAAATGGGCAAGGCTGCACAGGCCATGAGCTCGATGATGGCGACTTGGAGCAATGCAATTGCGGCGTTGTCACAGTGAGGCCAAGCGCAAATTTGGATCATGCCAGCCATCCTATTCACGTCCACCAGCTGGACACGTTGCTGCTGCTGCATCTGCGGTTACAACTGCTGCTGCTGCTGCTGTCGCTGATCACGTAGGTCCTTGGCACGCCGAAGCTCATCTTCCTGCTGTTGCGGCAGATCCCCGCTGCCACCACTGTCGATACCAGAGGGCCCTCCGAGGCCATACAATTTTTCCTCGCTGTCGGCTGGTTCCCTGGCTCTCTCCTGCGCCTCCGCACGCTGACACAACTCAAAAAGCTGGTGCCATGACACCGGCTTGGATGTTGTGCCCCACGAATCGCCCAGTCCATTGTACAGATGCACGTCCACTGGCTTCCAGACGTTTGGTGGGCGTGGAAACCATGGCATGCCAAGGCCATCAGCGGCAAGGGGTGGCATGTGCTCGCATGTCCGGACGTTGCCGTTGTTTTCACTGAAATGGCCCCTTATCCTATCACACGTGCCGCTGAGGATGATGCCGCAGGACCCGCAGAAAAAGCCGGGCTTCTTGGATGCCATCGGGGTGGGGCGACAGAGGCGGGACAAGGCCAGGGTGAGCATGTCACCATGGAGCTGGCCGGCCGGAGGGGGGTTGAAGTCCGGATTAAAAAAAGTGCAAAGATGTCAGAGCTGACGTTGATAACGAGAGCATTGATGAACTCCGTCCAGACGACGACATGGTGGTGAGGGCTCTCCTAGGAGCCATGGTGGAGCGGGAGAGGCCGCCTAGGCGGCTCAGGCCTCCCGGCCGTTGCCTAGGTACCAAACGATGACATACAAGAAAAGGAAGCTTTGTTACAGGACTGAGTGTCACAAGCGAGGCTCGACGCGATGGCTCGTCGAGCCCTCTCGAGTCAAGCCCCGCTCGACAGTCACCGAGTGTCACGAAAATGGGAGGGGGGGGGGAGAGAGAATCACAAACCTCGAGGCCAGATTGGTGAAGGTTTACCAACATTTCACCTCTCAAACTAGAAATAAAAATATGTTGTTTCTACAATAAATGATATTACAGCCAGATATCATCTGATGTGCCATGTGGCACCCTCAGTGGGCCACGTGATAACCTGCCTTCCAGCGCATCAGAATTACGCCAGCCTCATTGGTCAATGGATCCTTGCATGAACCAACGAGGTTCTTCGATTGGCTCATGAAAGATTACTTAGCATGATAAACCCTCATCTGCCTCACAAAGCATATTATGGGAACATACGATGTACTGATCTGCATGGGTGTGCCCGCGAATCGGATACCGGATTGTCCCCCCCCCCCCCCCCCCCTTCCGAGCGTGGACTTTGATCCGGACAGTCAGCGTCCACGTTTACAAGAAAATGGCCAAAACTCCACATCGATGCCCCATCGCGGTGGCCCGCGGTGCCGCGGCTGCGGTGGTCCGACCACATCAGCACCCTGGGACAACATGGATGCACATTCATCAATGTGTTATTGAACAATGTTCATGTATTCTACAAAAAAGGGGGAAATCTGGGACTTATAGAAGAATATGTCATAAATAAATATATACATTGAGTGTTTTGCCATGATTTAAGAATCTAAATGTATTATTTAGCATCAATACACAAAAAAATAGTTTTAGCTCCTAAATCTTCCTAGCCAGATCAGTTGTTTGGCTAGTCTACCCAAACCACTGACATGACTGGCTGGATCCAACATTTAGCGAATTGCATGAGAAGCTTGGCCATGCATTTTGTCCAATTTGTTACACAACATGTACCGTCCGTTTGCTCCCAGACTTGCTTCGCTTGTGCGACTCCATGATGTCCGGTTCCTTTCTTTATGAAGAACCCGTGTTTGGACACAGACAAATAACCATTTCTATCCCACGCGCTTGTGTCAAGCTCCAAAGTCCAAGGGGCAACATAAAGAGCGGAAACAGTATTGTATTATGGAAAGCCTGGGTGATTATCGATGTAACACAATAAATTTTTTGTGAAAGAAAATTACCTAAAATTTATTGTCAAGACAGGTCGTCACAATCATAACTTAATTGAAACGGTCTTTCAACATTGTTCCGTGACTGACATTCTGATGTCGCTTCAAGCTTGACACAAGGGCATGAAGGAAAGAATTGAAATTGAATCCAAACAACCATCTTGATAGAAATCATGTTCACAATTTGTCTACATTCTCTTGCAATGGAAGAAATGAATGACTGTAAATGAATATGAAAATCATGACTTCTTAAAGAAACAATAACATATCTTCAAAGGGTGAGGTGATCCCTGTCGACTCGGGCAGGGAAAGACCACCCCGGAGGATGGTCATTCGATTTTGCAACAATGATTTTTTTCCGAACCCACCGAGCCTTTCAACGCTAAGTCATACACACCCACGTTACATGGGCATCAGAGCCAAGTTGACTGCTGACATCGTCGTTCATTCTCACTCCCCAATGGCACTTCTCACACAGTGCAAGGAGTGGAATCTCGAACGACGAGCAGTAGAAGACCTTGTGGTGGTATTGGTTGAACACTACCCATAGGTCCCCAAACTCCACCACCGCCATGCGCATGCACCCCACTTCTACCAACCCCACCTGTATATCTACTTGCACACTCTACTACCCCCTCTCATTTATCTCGCACTCTCTCACCACTATGAGGTCGCACCATCTTCCTTCTGGCCGTGAGGACCCACCGAGAAAAGTTGAGGAAAAAAAGAAAAGGCTTATTGGACCAGCGAGCTACGACATCAACCTCTTGTTGTAGCGACAATGGAGACACAAGGGGGTGAACCATGAGCACCCAACCATTTCTCTGCAAGTGTCAAACTTTTGAATAATAAAGGATGCACTTGTCCCGAGTTCTCCAAGCCCAAAGGAATAGGGAGAGCCATAACTTGGCCTTTGGTCCTCTGTTTTCACTTCCACTTTTTTTGTTTAATCCGTAAAATTATCTACTATCACTTCATGTTACTGAGTTTACCCTGGTGCTATGTTGCCATGGCTATTCGTAGGAAAATCTCTTTTCACCTTACAGTCTTCACTCTAGTTCACTATTCTTCTCCACCCTGCCAATCCATGACTTAAATAGGACAGTTGATGTTGTCTGACATTACCTCTCCTTTCCTATTTTCCACGGAAAACAAAAAGAGACACGGTGAAGGAGGTTTTCCTTGGAGCCACCTCGGTCTATGACGGGTTTTAAATGAGGTACACGTAGTCCAATAGTGAATCCTCCACCCAGTTGGAATAAAGAGAGGGAGGAGGGGGGTTGGAGGAGGGGGTTGGAGAGTGAGACATGCGAAGCGAGGCCTTGCCATGAGGATGGCCAGTCTCAGAACTAGACCCCCCGCGGTCTTGGGACGTTCTCCGAGCACCAGCCCCCATTGCTCCAATGAAAGCATGCCCTTGGGATCCAAGGAGCATTGCGGGACATTTGTGCCTGACTCCCACCTCGCAAAGTTGTGCCAGGATGCGATGAATGAAGGGGGAGGTATTCAGCCAGCATCGTCAAGAGGCGCAGGAGCAACATTTCCCAAGCATGAAAAGCAATGCAAGACTCTCGTCACAGTTGCTCCACAAGGAGGTGGAAAGACTTGGCCTTTCACCGTTCAGTTTAATTTCACCAACAAGGTTATGTCTGCCCCAATCACTCGTGAAAACTGTTGAAAAGTTGCCCTCTGCATGTCCAAGTGCGTCGCCGGGAGGTACCGCTGAGTCGCCAGAGAGAGAAAAAGCCTTGTAGTTGGATCTAGCGGCTTGAATACTTCTCGGATCTCAAAAGTGAGGATTGCTCCTAAAATTTGACGAGTTGCTGAAACCGGTGGAAGTTGTTTCACCAGAATTGGACAAGTAACGAGGGAGATATGGGCTTCAAAAGTTGGGGTGTGCGCAGCGGCTCTGGGAGGCGGCCGCGGTTCGACTGCCAGTGAATAATTGACCGGAACGAGTAACCAAATTCCATCTGGGGATTTTGTTTTGGAAGGCTGCCGAGGCGTCCGGTGGATGATTTGCCAGATGTCAGTTGTGCAGTTTGTTATTGAGGGACTTAATCAAAATTCTGACTGTAGGTCCGCGAACAGGTTTCGAACCGCATCAATCCCCATCACAAAACTCAATGATTAACTCATCAAAACAGACCCCAAAGGTGCGAGGGGAACCGCCACTACATGTAGGGACATCTGTGCCTCCAGAATGGCATTTTGATGGGTCCTTGATGTGTGAGGGTGCCTCGGCGGACGACGTGGTGCGAGCCGCCGACTGAGCAACTGGTTTGGGGTGCTACACTTCGGCTGACGTAACGGGAGCTACGATGATCCAAATCGTGCACGGTTTGGTGTGTTGGAAAGCTCATGACTAGCCCTACAAATTTTCATATCATGTCCATGGCCTAAGACTAATGCAAAACAACTTTATTCTCTTCGCAAAAGTTACTATATCACAACTGTCTTCCACTCCCAGAAACATAGCGTGAGGCAACAAGAAAGCTCACACAAAGACTCAGAACCCACATGCCAAAACAGAGAAAGCCCTGAACACCAAGTGCAGACCTGTTGGGGCATGTTGGAACTGCCTCGACCCGGGGGTCATTTTCTGAAAAAAAAAAAAAAACAACTAGATGTTGCATGGGATTGAGTCTCGCGATGAGCCAACAGAACGTGTCATCATTTAAGCAAATCCCAAAGCCGACCACGAGCTGGCCAACCATGACACAGGCAGCAAGGACAGTGAGGTCAGCAAGTCCATGCCAAAGGAACGTAACACAGGACCTATTGCAGTGGAATGCACATCTGACAATGTGGGCAACGAGGGCCATGCCCTTGTTTTGGTGGGAGTGGAGAAAGCCCGACCTGTGAGCCTGGACATTTTGGTGGCTGTGCAATATATGCTCAATAGCACTGCTCGACACCTGAACATCAAAAAACAGCTTGACCACTTCCGTACCCACCTCCCCTTAGAGAATTCCATGTTGACCAATACCGTCATGGGTTTGTTTGCATACTATGGTGATATGGTACGCGTCAAACTTTATGAATGGTCGTTCATGGTACAACGGATGAATGAGAAGCTATACGAGGAGAACGGGAGGTTGTTACACAAGGTCGCGGCCACTGACTACCACACATAGGTGGCAGAGCAGGCGCTCGAGGAACTTTGTGCTAAAGAAGCCAAAACCAGCATGTTGTGCTCAAAGCAGTAGTCGGTGACGCGTGTTACACTACCAAAGTGGACTTTTGGTAGATTTTGTAGCGTTACGATTGTGAAAGGATAGAAAGGGATCCTGCAAATGTTCACGACACACGTTGAGCTGCAGTTGGCGGTCTTGTTCTCCACCTGGAAGCAAACACGCATGCACCATGCGTTTGGGCAGCTGCACCTTGGTTTCAAAAGGAAGGCGGGACTAGCAGCACTGTGGTTCTCGTGCCGGCTAACCGCTACGATAGAACGTGAATTTTCAACATATTCTTGATGATTCTTGAGAGGTACGTTTACCCTGCTTGGATTGAGACAGAGGAATGGGGTGTGCAGGACATGCTCTCCTCCAAAAAAAATCTGTTGGAGAAATTGAATGAGATCTGCAAGCAAAAGTAGCAGCACTCAGATCCCACTTGGGAGGAGTACTACAAACTGATGCATGAGCTATACTCCAAGCTAGCTGACTTGCGGAAGGCAAAGAAGGAGTATGAGAGCTACGGGCAGGGCAGAATGTCGATGGAGCAATATGCTGAGGTGTTCTTTAAGGCTGCAAAAGAAGGTGCAAGATCGCCACCTAACAGAGCAAGCTAAGATTGATCTCTTGTAGAGCGGTTTGGCCTGCCCTCAACGGCAATTTTTTGGCCTTGACGACAATGGAAAGGAGTGGAAGTTCTTGCACACACAAAGAGCATGCGTGTGCAAGGTGTAAAAGTAGAACATTAGCTTGTGGGATTGTAACACTCATGAAAGGAGGTCAGCGCCAACGGAATGTGTACCAAAGTATGCAGCGGATGCAATGTCTGAGTTCTCTAAGAAGTTCCACTGACACGGTGGGAAGAAAAACTCTCACTCCTCTATCATCTGTAGGTGCTGCCACCGGGTTGGACACATTGGGTGTGACTATCCCTAGGGTGATCACCAGAAGTAGTAGGAACAACAACAGGGCCAACAGCATGGTCATAACGCGCCCCATGGCACAGGGCCAAATCGCTTTAATGGTGGTGGCCAAAACCGCTTCCATGGGGGGCAGTATGTACCAGGGTTGGCAGCGTGATGGCAACGGGAATGCCCCTAAAAACCAGGGACGCCCTCTCGAGGGGAGACTGCCAAATCCAGGCATGTGGCATTAGGGGAAACAAGGCGGTCAGCGTGGACACGAGCGCCCCCGTGATGACGACCAAGACGTTGAGGGAGGTGCTGGGGGATGCATCCACCATCCCCATCATTGTCCTTAACAGGATTTTCATGATCCTCAGTAGTTAACAATGGGCTGCTATCTGGGGTTTATGTGAATCATGGGATGATGAGGAAAAGATGTTCATGTTCTGTAATAGTGACATCAAGAAATTTGAATTCCTGTCAGTACAACACTTCTCAATTTTTATGTACCTTTCATGAATCCTGAGTTCCTCTTCCATGATTGCTCATGTCCACTCTCATACGTGACCAAAGAAAACCTTTAAAATTGTACGAGCCGAGCCTGGTCGTACCCACTGAAGAAATTTGGCCTGCTCTGATGGAAGCTACACACAAGGCTCACAAGAAGAACTCTCTAACATCAACAACAGTGGTTGTGCCTGTAGGTCCAGAAACAAACAAGTATGCATTCAAAGGATGGAAGTTGGCCTCGTTCATCAAAGGACATCACATGTAGGAAGAATTTGATGGCATGGTTGAGCTGTAAAGAAGCACTCATGCCTATCAGAACTGCCACCTCGAGGGCAAGACCCCAATGAGCCTTTTCATACGGAAGCCCAAAGCATCCAATGACCATGCAATTCGATGAGAAACTAGGAGGCACCCCTACACACGTCTTGGTGGAAATTGGGGCACGCGATTCATTCATGAGCGGTGTGTTTGCACCCATGTGGTCATTGAAGTGGGTGCCTTGCACTAGTACTGTGCATTTCGGTGAAGACACGGAGGTGCCGGTCTTTGGTGACTGTGTGGCACGGCTTACACTGCCCGGCTTCATGACCAGCGTCCATCTCACAATGCTCAATCTCATGGATCTGTTCAACGTCGTTCTTGTGGATCCATGCTTTTCAACCACAAGGCCCTTATGTGCTTGGAATCGAAGACACTATGGATCAACAGTGGAAGGAGAATGGCCACCCTATCTCCCATTCCACAGTTTAAATGACCGAAAACAGAATCCCAATCGAGCCTCTCGCCTCTCCAAGTGAAAGGAAGACTTTGACAAGGATGTCGTTGTTTTGTTGCAAACCTGAAAAAAGAATGAATGACGAGATTAAGGGTGAGGAACCCCAAGGGGTCGCAAACATTCTATCAGAATTCTAAGTTGTTTTCAAGGCACCACCAGATAGGCTACGAACTCCGCAAATGGTTTGAGACACCATTCTATTGACGCTTTGGGTTGTGCCTTCCTTCCAGTCGTTGTATCGCCTGTGTCCAGTAGAACGGCAGCTCAAATCAAGGAGTACCTCTAGAAGGATTGTAATGAGCCAAGATATTTGTCCTTTTGAGCACCAATCCTCACAATAGATGGTGGCCTCAAGATGTGTGTCAACTATCAGGCATTGAAGAAACTCATTCCCAAAAACTAGTATCTGGTCTAGCCAATCGAGGATCTATTTGACCAGCTTCAAGGAGCAAAATTCTTTACGTCTCTTCATACATCGCATGGCTACCATCAAATCCAGCTCACAGAGGAGGATGTATGAAAAAAACATTGAAAATGTATCTTGACTCCACTAAATCTGGGTCCCCTGCTTTGGACTAACGAACGCACTTGCGACACTCCAAGTAGTGATGAACAATATGTTCAGTGACCACCTCGGCAAGTTGATCCAAGTGTATCTTTACAACATCCTCATTGTTTCCAAGAACCACGAGCGGTACCTTAGAATTTTGCTCAAGATTATTTGCAAGAACCGCTTCTTCTCAAAGAGGAGTAAGTGAAAGTCTGTGTAGCCTGAGTTGGAGTATCTTGGCCACGTCATCAGCGGCAAGGAGATTCAAGTGGAGCCTCGCAAGGTAAAGGTCGTGAAAGAATGGCATCAACCTAAGAACGTGGAACAGCTCTGCTCTTTCCTTCGCCTCGCAAATCACTTTTGGCGGTTTATGAGATATCACTCCACATTAGTGAGCCCTCTCACCGCTCCGACCCTGAAGGCAAACACATGGGTTTGGTCAGCAAAATTTACAGAGGTTTTTGAGGCTATGAAGGTGATGCTAACCTCGGCAGCGGTACTTATACTCTCAGATGCAAAGAAGCTGTGAGAGGTACGTTGTGATGCATCTGTTACAGGGCTAAGAGTCATGCTCGTGCAACATAGCCACCCTCTTGCCTATGAGAGCCGAACGCTCTTGGATGCAGAGACCAAGTACACCACTGGAGATCAAGGGTTGTTGCCCATTGTGCATGCTTTCAAAGTATGACACTACTCTTTTGAGGGTACAGAGGGAAAAATCATGGTGGTCACATGCCATGACCCTGTCATATAGGTCCAGACACAACCAAAGCTTTCACGATGACAAGTGTGATGGAGCGAATACTTGAGTTGATTCCCATTCACCTAGGAGTACAAACCTTGACGGGCTAATATGGCAGACCCTTTGAGTTGAAACCCTTCACACATGAGTCCCGTGGTGCGCAACAATGTCATCACAAAACGACACTGTCCCCGTTGGAGCGAAGAAAAATTAGACACAAACCCACACCACCCACCCCCACGACCATTGGTGAGTGTGAATCCATTCAAGATCTGCATTTGGATGGGCCACACTGTGGACTCTTGGTTCTCTGAGCTAAAGAACATTGAACACCATGGCCTTGTTGTGGATGACGGGTTACACTGGCATTGCGTGCACGTGGTGGTCCTAGTAGTCAAAAAGTTATGACAACAGATCATGTTCAAGTTTCATAGCCCCCCTTCCTCTGGCCACATTGGGCCGAAGAAGACAGGTTATGCTCTCGCTAAGTACTATTGGTGGCCAGGGTGGAGCAGTGACACCGGGAAGTATTGCATGGTATGTAATTTGTGCCTTCACAACAAGATCTCAAACAAGGCACCTGCAGAATTCCTCCAGCCTCTACGGCTCCCCGACAACCCATGAAAGTCGGTGTCCGTGGATTTCATTGTGGGATTTTTGGCAACCAAGAAAGGCCACAATGGCATCCTGGTCGTTCTGGATAGGGCAACAAGGATGGTCCTTTTCCTGCCCACAACAATCCTTGTCAAAATGGAAGATACTGCGAGGCTTTCCTACAAATGCGTCTTCAAGACCACAGCTTACCTATCCACATCATCTTCTACCATGATCCACGCTTTGGAAGCTGGTTCTGGCTTGCATCATACGAATGGTTTGGAGCGTAGAAAAGCAATGTCCTCGACATTTCATTCACAAATTGATGGAAAAATGGAGCCCATGAACCGCATGCTTGAGTAGATGCTTTGCATGTACACTGATGCAGCAATAGAGGACTATGACGACTACTTGACCCCAGCCAAGGTTAGCGTGAACAATACGGTCAGTAAATCGACCGACTTCATCCCATTCTTACTCAATCACGGTCGGCATCTGGTGGTATCCACTTCACTGGTGAAGTGTGTGGGTGGCAGTGATCAAGTGCCCTCTACCTCAGACTCTATCGAGCGCGTGGACATCCTCTTGCGCAATGCCAAGGCTCACTTATATGCGACTATATAGGGCCAGAAGGCCTATGCTGAATAGTGTTTTCGTGAGTTGATATTATCAATTGGAGATTGTGTTCTTTTAAGGACACGGAATTTGCGGCTGAAAACGCCGATTGCAAGAAAGATGTTGCCAAAGTGGCTTGGGCCTTTCATAATAACACAATATTTGGGAACTATGGCCTACCAGTTGGTCCTTCCAGAAGCCATGCGCATCCATGATACCTTCCACATGGATCTCCTTGCACTCTACACAGCAAAGGGGTCTGTTCAACCACCACCTCTTGCTGTCTTCGCTGCAGCAGGCCAGTGTGATGTGTATGACATCCTCCGGCACTATGAACACAATCTACACGCATGAGTGGTTAAGGAGTACCTCATCCATTGGGCAGGTTGTGGACCCGACCGCAAAACTTGGGAGTCAGAGTTGAAAATGCCAACCATTAAAACTATTGAGTACTAGGAGGAACTGGCTGTTTTTCGGAACAAGCATCTCCTCGGGAGAACCGTCCGGGCACTAGCCTCCTTAGGAGGAATAGGCACTCATCCTCGTGCTAATCTTTGGCTTACTCCTAAGAGACTATCACGAGGACGCCTCGGCACATGACGCAGGGTTGCTTCATATAAAGGGGGAGAAAGTGTGGCCATAGTGTTCTTCTTTCGAAGCTAAACAAATTCTATATTTTTAAGTGTGCCAAAACATGATATTATCCTCTCCATGGACTAGTGCTTTCATCATCGATGATGGATGTTGTGTGAACACCACCTCTTCACGAAAGGTAAAACCATATCCAGGATGGTTCGTAGCCAAAGAGAGAGGAATGTAACACAAATAAGAAAAAACCTGAAGTTTATATTCACGATAGGTTGTCACAGTCATTACTTGATTTCAATAGTAAATGAACACTGTTCCTTGACTGTCATCCTAACGTAGCATCAAGCTTGACACGAGCGCATGAAGCAAAATATCAAAATCAAATCAAAATAACCATCTGTACAGAAACTGTGTTTACAAATATTACATCGTTCTTTCTCAAGCAAGAAATGTATGATTGTAACTAAATGAAAAGGTAATAATGACATAGCATTTAACAGCGTGGCGAGCCATGATGATTCGGGCAAGGAAAGCTTACTCCGGGGATAGAAGATGGTCATTCAGGTTTACAGCGATGACATTTTCCAAACCCACCGAACCTTTCAACGCTGTTACTATTTGCAACCCATGTTACTGTTTGCAACCAATCAAGATTTTTCTTTATAGCCAACCGGTCACCAATCCGATTGTAATAAGGTTGGTCCAGGGTTACAAGCCATCACTAATGGGCATGAAAATTTGACAACGGAAACAGGCTGATGACCGGCAGATGGCGTGTGTTCTGGCGTGAAGATTCCAGTCTCTTGAAGTCCCCATAGTTGGCTTCAAATATTCCTCAAATTCATGCTAGCATCGTCACTGCTACAACCGGTCACAATACTGGAAACTTCTGATGGTGTTTGACAATAATGGGTGGAATTGTGCGGCTGCCAAGCCATAGCATGACCAAATGCTGCATCCAGCCGTCGGTACATGTTACTTCTCATCAACTCCCATCAACCAAAAGGCTTGATGGGGAGCTGATGGTCTCACGTCATTATCGCGCAAAGCTGGAAAACTTTAGAAAAAATGCGAAACCTCTGATAACATAACACCTACCTGTTTCACACAACGGTGAATGTCATGAAACTCAATGACCCATTTTAAGAGTAAAGATTAAAGTAGTGACAGGAAATATGTGACATTTTTACCCATCAACGATGGCTTGTGACATGACGCTGATGGCAAGACAATTATCCCGGTATTGCCATCCAATTGAGATTTGTTGTTCTCACGCTTTTCTTAAGGGTCAATTACTTTGTTAGTAATGAGTTTAAAATTTAATTTTCTTAGGTGATTCAACTCAAAAAGAAGAAGAAGAATGGTCCCGTCAATTTTTTTTTCTAGTAAGCGGCCCTAATATAATCTAGGCAGGGTCATCCCTCATTTTTTCACTGACACTTGACAAATGTTTGTTCTAGTCTCTAAATTATACATTCAATATTTTCTTGTCCAGAAATGGTTTTATTCATAATTACAGGTCCAAAGCATACTAAGGAAACTTTTTTCATGAAAACTAAAGCTCAATATAGGTCTCGATAAAAAACGAGACAAAAAAATAATGATCCATGCATGAGTCTATGTGGTTCTTCAAGGAAAAAATAAATGAATATGAGAGTAAAAATTATTTTAATTTTCATGAGGAATCTAGGGGAAGGTTCAATGATTGTGTAACTTGAAGGAAATTTTGAAAACAATGAATTACAAATTCAACTAAATGAAATATAAAAATAATTGAATGGAAATAATGATATATTATTATGTTGTAAGTAGTAAAATTTCTATTTCAATGGTGTATCCAACATGAAGAAATTTTAAACGTTATCCTTTTGATGATAAAGGTATTAAAAAGGGGATATTATCTGAAAATTTGTTTCAATGATTGTGCAATTTGAAGGATGGAAAACTTGTGATTCTCAATAGAAGTAACAATATTATGTTTGGAAATTTTGGACAGATGAATAAATTTGCATCTTTGATCAATTTTTATTGGTAATTTCTCCCTTTAAGAAGAGATTTACCATGCATGAGTGCTTAAATGAGGATGATTGAAGAATGTTAACATCCTATAACATGACATTGATTTTGATTTCATTCTTCTGAAAACATTCTAGAAATTTCCTCATGAAAAGGCTTAGAACTCCGAGATATGATATTGTAGGAATATTCTGAAAGAAATTTATTGTCTACATGCCTTTCTCAAAGATACAAAGTTCATCATGAATCCCAAATTTATACCCATAATGTTGTCCATCCTACCCAGAATCACACAATTTCCATCATTAAGAAAGGATAACACAGGACTTCTCCTTTTGAATATTTGTATCAACAAAAAAAAGAATGGTCTTCATTTTATATATACCATTGGAATGAAAATTGTATTTTAATAGATTTATAAGAAACAATAGTACCGACGACTTGTTTGAGTTATAAACTATAACAATGTGATCCCATGTTAATTATATCAGTCGTGTGCTCCATAATTTTATATCTATATAGATATAGATATTGATATAGATATAGATATAGATATAGATATAGATATAGATATAGATATAGATATAGATATAGATATAGATATAGATATAGATATAGATATAGATATAGATATAGAGATAGATATAGATATAGAGATAGATATAGATATAGAGATAGATATAGATATAGAGATAGATATAGATATAGAGATAGATATAGATATAGAGATAGATATAGATATAGAGATAGATATAGATATAGAGATAGATATAGATATAGAGATAGATATAGATATAGAGATAGATATAGATATAGAGATAGATATAGATATAGAGATAGATATAGATATAGAGATAGATATAGATATAGAGATAGATATAGATATAGAGATAGATATAGATATAGAGATAGATATAGATATAGAGATAGATATAGATATAGAGATAGATATAGATATAGAGATAGATATAGATATAGAGATAGATATAGATATAGAGATAGATATAGATATAGAGATAGATATAGATATAGAGATAGATATAGATATAGAGATAGATATAGATATAGAGATAGATATAGATATAGAGATAGATATAGATATAGAGATAGATATAGATATAGAGATAGATATAGATATAGAGATAGATATAGATATAGAGATAGATATAGATATAGAGATAGATATAGATATAGAGATAGATATAGATATAGAGATAGATATAGATATAGAGATAGATATAGATATAGAGATAGATATAGATATAGAGATAGATATAGATATAGAGATAGATATAGATATAGAGATAGATATAGATATAGAGATAGATATAGATATAGAGATAGATATAGATATAGAGATAGATATAGATATAGAGATAGATATAGATATAGAGATAGATATAGATATAGAGATAGATATAGATATAGAGATAGATATAGATATAGAGATAGATATAGATATAGAGATAGATATAGATATAGAGATAGATATAGATATAGAGATAGATATAGATATAGAGATAGATATAGATATAGAGATAGATATAGATATAGAGATAGATATAGATATAGAGATAGATATAGATATAGAGATAGATATAGATATAGAGATAGATATAGATATAGAGATAGATATAGATATAGAGATAGATATAGATATAGAGATAGATATAGATATAGAGATAGATATAGATATAGAGATAGATATAGATATAGAGATAGATATAGATATAGAGATAGATATAGATATAGAGATAGATATAGATATAGAGATAGATATAGATATAGAGATAGATATAGA